>QNTS01003361.1:105499-123195 GCA_003317085.1 Hucho hucho | reverse complement strand
CCCCTGACCCCTGCTCTGTTTGACCCCTGACCTCTGCTCTGTTCTCCCCCCCCTGACCCCTGATCTTTTTGACCCCTGACCCCTGCTCTGTTCTCCCACCTGACCCTTGCTAGATGAACAACCTACTGGTAGTTGTGGCTATACTGTTCACCTCACCAGCAGCTAGGACTTCATCTTGGGACTGAGTTGTCTTGTGTTTTTGAATGTTTGTAACCTTCCCAAGTCTTACAAGTACATTGCCTTGTGAAAACTCCCTGTGGTAGCCTGGTATCTGTAGAACCCGTGTTTTAACACATGCATATAGCATACATCATTCAGCAAAGCGTATTCCCCTCTAAGCATTTTGCCCATTCCATAACCTATCCCTGGCCCCAAGGACATAACTTTGATTGCAAATGGGGGGACAACATAACGAGTCTGTCTGAAAATGTTTTGCCATTCAAAGCAAATTTTATTTTATTGGGCTCTAGCTTCCATGAATTCAAATGTTACACTTTAAATCACATAAATAGACACATTTTTAAGTGTGGGGGGACATGTCCCCATTCCCATCGTCCTGTCTATAGGGGAAATCATGCCAATGCTTAGCCCCATCTCACTCACCATCTCCCAGGAACAGAATGGAGTTCTTAGCCCGGCGGACATTTGGCTTCATATCCAGAGCTTTGTGGAGGGCCTGCTTCCCCTTGTTGTTCCAGTAGCTGGGGTGCTTCTCATTCTCTAAGGAAGAGCATCAACATTTTGTTACGTTTCTTTTTATTCATGACATAGTCCATGTAGTTCCAATAGCTCAGAGAATTTGGCTCTGGAAATATCAGGGTTGAAGGTTTCCAATGGTTGTGATTCCTGCTTAGGTCAGATATAATTTGTGTTTTATGATCACTTTATTGGTCAATTACCTACAAGGTCCAACCGAAATTTTACTTTAACCCAACCCCTCCAAAAGACACATACAGTACCAGTCGAAGGTTTGGACACACCTACTCATTCCAGGGTTTTTCTTTATTTTTTGCTATTTTCTACATTGTAGAACAATAGTGATGACATCAACACTATGAAATAACACATTTTGGAATCATGTAGTAACCAGAGAAAAAGTAAAAAAAATCTAAATATATTTCATATTTGAGATTCTTCAAAGTAGCCACCCTTTGCCTTGATGACAGCTTTGCACACTCTTGGTATTCACTCAACCAGCTTCATGATGTAGTCACCTGGAATGCATTTCAATTAACAGGTGTGTCTTCATTAAAAGTTAATTTGTGGAATTTCTTTCCTTAATGCGTTTGAGCCAATCAGTTGTGTTGTGACAAGGTAGGGTTGGTATACAGAAGATAGCCCTATTTGTTAAAAGACCAAGTCCATATTACGGCAAGAACAGCTCAAATAAGCAAAGAGAAACGACAGTCCATCATTACTTTAAGACATGAAGGTCAGTCAATTTCAAGAACTTTGAAAGTTTCTTAAAGTACAGTCGCAAAAACCATCAAGTGCTATGATGAAACTGGCTCTCATGAGGATCACCACAGGAAAGAAAGAGCCAGAGTTACCTCTGCTGCAGAGAATAAGTTCATTAGTTACCAGCCTCAGAAATTGCAGCCCAAATAAATGCTTCATAGAGTTCAAGTAACAGACACATCTCAACATCAACTGTTCTAGGGAGACTGTGTGAATCAGGCCTTCATGGTCGAAATGCTTTACAGAAACCACTACTAAAGGACACCAATAATAAGAAGAGACTTGCTTGGGCCAAGAAACACGAGCAATGGACATTAGACCAGTGGAAATCTGTCCTTTGGTCTGATGAGTCCAATTTTGAGATTTTTGGTTCCAACCGCCGTGTCTTTGTGAGAGGCAGAGTAGATCTCTGCATGTGTGGTTCCCACCGTGAAGCATGGAGGAGGAGGTGTGATGGTGTGGGGGTGCTTTGCTACTGACATTGTCAGTGATTTATTTAGAATTAAAGGAACACTTAACCAGCATTCTGCATTCTGCAGCGATATACCATCCCATCTGGTTTGCGCTTAGTGGGACTATTTTTCAACAGGACAATGACCCAACACACCTCCAGGCTGTGTAAGGGCTATTCGACCAAGAAGGAGAGTGATGGAGTGCTACATCAGATGACCTGGCCTCCACAATCACCCGACTTCAACCCAATTGAGATGGTTTGGGATGAGTTGGACCACAGAGTGAAGGAAAAGCAGCCAACAAGTGCTCAGCGTATGTGAGAACTCCTTCAATTCTGTTGGAAAAGTATTCCATGTGAACCTGGATGAGTGAATGCAAAGAGTGTGCAAAGCTGTCATCAAGGCAAAGGGTGGCTATTTTGAAGAATCTCAAATATAAAATATATTTTGATTTGTTTAACACTTTTTTTGGTTACTACTTGATTCCATATGTATTAGCTTTGTCTTCACTATTATTCCACAATGTAGAAAATATTGAAAATAAAGAAAAACCCTGAGTATGTGTGTCCAAACCTTTGACTGGTACTGTACATAGATAAACAGGTTTTTTGGAGAGGTGCGGGGGGCTGTTGTTGTGGGGGGCTAAGTGCCTTGCTCAAGGGTACAACAGCAAGCAATGGCATCTAGGATTTGGTAACAGCAACCCACCGGTTGCCGGCTCGCCAACCTTACCGGTAGGCTACCTCTCACTAGCCTTTAAGATGCTTTTGCATTAAAGCATCTCTCCATACAATTGCCTCCCCATTGCTAATTCAGAGTGACACAACTTTAACATACAGTTCAGACAGAAAGAGTATAAATGTATTGCGTTCTTCAAAGAAGTACTGCAGTACTATGCGCTGTACTTCAGCAAAACTGCGAGATGCTATATCTCTCTTAAATAGATACGTGTGGTGTGTGATACATGTTACATTTATTTATGTTTAGTTCCTATCATTTATTGTCACACTTTGTTGTCACGCGTGACAGTTGTTACTCCTAAAATAATTAAAAATAAAAGTCTGTCCGTCATTCTGATGAGTAGATCTATGTTATGTACCTTTTGAAACGACTGCTGATACTGTCTAAGGACAGGTGTCTCTTGTTAAAAATATTTTTAATTCACTGTTGTTCAACATGTATGAATAGTCGTCAGTAACCAATTAATTTCAGATAACATAAGAATACCATAAATGAATTGCTTAATTGGTAAACATATACCAAGCAAATAAAAGAGTTGTTTACCTGGAATGACAGATAAAGTCCAATCCACCGATAGAAATAGGAGTAACCCAATGAGGGTATGTTGACTAGCCATGATGTGGGCTATGTGCATAGTAATGACATTAGGACATCTGAACAAAGTTAGGAAGGTTGAAGCACTGTTAGTGGTCCCATTTATGACCTGAATGTGGTGGGTTCAAAGGGCAAATGTGAAATCCTCACCATGTGAGAGGACACATACACGCACATGCACACTCACACCGACACACACACACACACACACACACATGCAGAGTTGCAAAGAAAAAGCCATATCTCAGACCTGCCAATAAAAATAAAAGATTAATATGGGCAAAAGAACACAGACATTGGACAGAGGAACTCTACCTAGAAGGCCAGCATCCGGAGTCGCCTCTTCACTGATGACGTTGAGACAGGTGTTTTGCGGGTACTATTTAATGAAGCTGCCAGTTGAGGACTTGTGAGACATCTGTTTCTCAAACTAGGCACTAATGTACTTGTCCTCTTGCTCAGTTATGCACCGGGGCCTCCCACTCCTCTTTCTAATCTGGTTAGACCCAATTTGCGCTGTTCTGTGAAGGGAGTAGTACACAGCGTTGTACGAGATCTTCAGTTTCTTGGCAATTTCTCACATGGAATAGCCTTCATTTCTCAGAACAAGAATAGACTGATGAGTTTCTGAAGAAAGTTCTTTGTTTCTGGCCATTTTGAGCCTGTAATCGAACTCACAAGTGCTGATGCTCCAGATACTCAACTAGTCTAAAGAAGGCCAGTTGTATTGCTGCTTTAAACAACAGTTTTCAGCTGTGTTAACATAATTGCAAAGGGGTTTTCTAATGATCAATTAGCCTTTTAAAATGATACACTTGGATTAGCTAACACAACGTGCCATTGGAACACAGGAGTGATGGTTGCTGATAATGGGCCTCTGTACGCCTTTATAGACATTCCATAAAAAATCTGCCGTTTCCAGCTACATTAGCCCTTTACAACATTAACAATGTCTATACCGTATCTATGACCAATTTGACGTTATTTGGATTTTTTTTTTAAACTTTTCTTTAAAAAACGTGGACATTTTTAAGTGACCCCAAACTTTTGAACGGTAGTGTATATAGAGTTGAAGTCGGAAGTTTACAAACACTTAGGTTACATACACGTAGGTTTACATACACAAGTCAGTTAGGACATCTACTTTGTGCATGACACAAGTAATCTTTCCAACAATTGTTTACAGACAGATTATTTCACTTATAATTCACTGTATCACAATTCCAGTGGGTCAGAAGTTTACATACACTAAGTTGACTGTTCCTTTAAACAGCTTGGAAAATTCCAGAAAATCAATTGGAGGTGTACCTGTGGATGTATTTCAAGGCCTACCTTCATACTCAGTGCCTCTTTGCTTGACATCATAAAAAATCTAAATAAATCAGCCAAGATCTCAGAATTTTTTTTGTAGACCTCCACCAGTCTGGTTCATCCTTGGGAGCAATTTCCAAACGCCTGAAGGTACCATGTTCATCTATACAAACAATAGTGCGCAAGTATAAACACTATGGGACCAGGCAGCCGTCATGGGCTATGTGCATAGTAATGACATTAAGGCATCTGAACAAAGTTAGGAAGGTTGAAGCACTGTTAGTGGTCCCATTTATGACCTGAATGTGGTGGGTTCAAAGGGCAAATGTGGTTTAAAGCTTGGTTGCAAATGGGTCTTCCAAATGGACAATGATCCCAAGCATACTTCCAAAGGACAACAAAGTCAAGGTATTGGAGTGGTCATCACAAAGAATTGACCTCAATCCTATAGAAAATTTGTGGGCACTGAAAAAGCGTGTGCGAGCAAGGAGGCCATCAAACCTGACTCAGTTACACCAGCTCTGTCAGGAAGAATGGGCCAAAATTCACCCAACTTATTGTGGGAAGCTTGTGGAAGGCTACCCAAAACATTTTACCCAAGTTAAACAATTTAAAGGCAATGCTACCAAATACTAATTGAGTGTATGTCAACTTCTGACCCACTGGAAATGTGATGAAAGAAACAAAAGCTGAAATAAATCATTCTCTCTACTATCATTCTGACATTTCATATTCTTAAAATAAAGTGGAAAGTCAGTTAATAACAAATTTACAATAACAGCCTACCCGGGAACAGTTCTGCCCCTGAACTACTGCCTTGTTCAGGAGCAGAACAACAGATTTTTTACCTTGTCAACTCAGAGATTCAATCCAGCAACCATTCGGTTACTGGTCCAACGCTCTAACCACTAGGCTACCTGCCGCCCTGAAAGTGTAAGTTAATCATCTGATCATATAAACTATCCTGTCCTGTGTCCACTTCATCAGCAAACTGTTGTCTACAGAGCATGCGTGAAAACCAGATTGGGCAAGTCTGTCATTTATCGCAACAGTTTGTGTGGCAAAACTATTCATAGAGTGGAAAATGTAATGGAAACAAATTAAACTCACTCAGGTACATGAAAACTTAAGGAAACGTGGTTAATGAAACACAGAAGCAAATAAGTTGCGGAAATTGGTCAAATATATCAGCCATGGCTGGGTGAAACAAAATGGCTGCAATGTGAGAATATTTAATTAAAGTTAATTTCAGACAGTATTTTTGTTTCATATATTTCATATATATCATACGCACCATGGTACAGTAGTATAACTGACCCTTCCATTGTATGGTGAGTTGGATTCAAGGAGGAAGGAGAGCAAATAAACACATTTAGTTTTTATTTTTGGAGACATTCAAAACAAATTTCTACAAATGTATAAAAATACAAGGTCTTCATACAAAAAACATTCATTTTCAAAAATTATAATGCTAATATGAGGTACAATCTGAGGAAGACAATTGAACTGGTAACAAAAAGGTCAAAATACACCATTTAAAGTTTTGCTAAATAGCAGTTAACTTCCTGTTTACTTCTAAACTAAGTCCATAACACAGTTCAGTGGGAGCATTTCATCCTGAATGTTCTCAGAACAACAACAGAACAACCTTTGACTTCCTTTGACCATTGGCCAAGCCAAGGGATCTAAGTAATAACAAGGTAAAAAGACTGATGAAATTAGAATGAGCTGTATTGTCCGCTCCCCAGACACACTGCACACAGCACTGGTCTAAGAAGCATATTGAACATGCTTTTCAGTCCGGACTAGGCTTAACCTGCGTCTGGAATACCTGACCATACTACTTATGAAAGGGGAATGGAAACACTTTAGGAAATACATCTAAGCAAAGAGATGTATTCAATCCACTAATACTAAACATGTGCAATTAGCATAAAAACATCTCAATATTGAGTATTTTGATCGTCGACAAGGTTTATTTGAGCTATGGTCAGCTCCATTTTAAATCACCAGAGTAACGATTTAGATACCTGACCATACTACTTAAACCACTACATCTTCTTTAGTCACCACAGTCATCTCATTGGCTTAGTCCAGCTATAGGGATTGCAAATAAAATATACAGACCCCATCTCTTTGGAGTTTATAGTAAGGCCTACTTCTACTAGGAACTATATCTTGGTGACGTTCCAGGTCTCCAATTTTTCAGTTTCACTGCGAACCACATTAATAGTGTACACACGAAAAAATGAGGGTTCCTAAAGGGGTTCTTTGAGATGAGTGATGGTTCTAAGTGGAACCATAATGACTCCAATAATCCTTTGAGCTCTTCAACGGTTCTTTACAGTTCACAAAAGTAACCTTTGCTCTTTTAGTGGCTCATGCTAATATTTTGGACCGTGGTTTGCTTACAGCTCTTTTTGTGCAGTGAGTAAGAGTGTAATTACAGTTTATCTAATCTGTTGTGTTATTCCATTCCATATTATATATGACTGTGGCCAGTGACGGTGTCTTGTGAAAGACTCGCATATGACCTTGTGTCAATTGAGAACGGTCGACTAAATCAATCAGTGCTTCTCAATTCTCTCCTCAGGGACCCCCAGTTGTTCCTGAGGTAGCTCACTTGATTCTACTTGTCAATTAACACAATAATAACACCTATGGAATTTTAACAATATAATATGGCTGACCAGATTAAAAGACCCTTTATGGTTCTTCAAAAGGATCTACGAAGAACCTTTCCGGTTGTGAAAGGTTATATATAGAACCGTTCTCCATAAAGAACCATAAAAAAGGGTTCTTTATAGCCCCAAACAGGGTTGTAAGCATAGCGGAACCCTGTTTTGGTGCTATATAGAGTCTTTCTTAATGGTTCTTTATAGAACCTTAATAAAATTATCTTTATAGCACCATACTGGTTCCATTTAGAAGTTTATGAGGATGGTTAGATATTGCCGCAGTGCAATATGACATAGCAATCTAGACACTTCTCCAAAATAGACAACCTAAAACGATCCCATTTCCACCATCTCTGACACAACTTTCATGGACCGGTAACTGTCCTAATATAGACACTGTACACATGACTGACGAATTGTGTGTTGTCATCTGAACAGGAGCCAGAGGAAGCTGGCCAGACAGAGAAGCAGCCCAGAGAGAGTGTGTGTGTGTCCGGTTGAGGCGGGTGGATGTGGTGGGCAGTCCGTGTAGGGTGGGATGCAGGCTGCGTAGGCCATGGCGTGGGCGATATAGTTCTGCTCTTTGACCCCGTGAAAGAGGTGGGCCATGGGGCCTTTGGCGTAGATGGCCACGTCCTCCCCACCGTGGGTCTCAGAGTCCAGAGGGACTGCAGCCTGCTGCATGTACTCTTCATCGTCTGAGAACCAGAGAGGTAGTGGTTAAAGCCCAATTTGTCTACATGTTTATAAACACATACAAGGCGTGTTCACACTGCACCTTAGCCCTGGGCTAAGAGCCTCCTGAGAGCCTGAGCTAAGGGAGATTTTAGCCCAGGGCTAAGCGAGTGTTCACACTTGAACATTGTAAAGTGGGCTAGCACCAACGTTAGCCCAGGGCTAGCTGGCCCTGCTCCGGAGCAGGGTTTGCACCGACTTTTTGAAGTTAGCCCCAGAAACACAGTGCCAAAATAGCCAGTGTGAAACCGGGACAATAACCACGCCTAGACTGCTGACTGTCCAATCACAAAAGCTGCACTGTCACTTCATTTATATATGCTGGTGATGCCTGTAATGTGTTCTGCATTTAATTTTTACAAGTAAGTCCATACTATTTCATCCTTCTAGGACAAAAATACTTTCATCAATGCAAAAACATCGGTTGCTATGCCTAACAAAAAATGGTTGCTATGCAGGCGAGCTAACATCTTCTCACGTAGCCAACAAAAAGCTACACACTCTACAGCTGGAAGGGCAGCAAACACTCAATTTCTCTCTGTTTTCATAGCTTTTCTATTGACATTTAATTGGATATATCCATGATAATAATATTGTTGCATGATTTCGCCTGTATCAGAAAAGTTGATGTCTCCTTCACAGCATTCTCTGTGAATTTCATGGCAGAGAAAGAATGTTCGTCGCCTTGCAGAGATAGAATGTTGGTCGCGTGGCAGAGATAGAATGTTGGTCGCGTGGCAGAGATAGAATGTTGGTCCCCTGGCAGAGATAGAATGTTGGTCGCGTGGCAGAGAAAGAATGTTGGTCGCCTTGCAGGGATAGAATGTTGGTCGCCTTGCAGGGATAGAATGTTGGTCGCGTGGCAGAGAAAGAATGTTGGTCGCCTTGCAGGGATAGAATGTTGGTCGCCTTGCAGGGATAGAATGTTGGTCGCCTTGCAGGGATAGAATGTTGGTCGCCTTGCAGGGATAGAATGTTGGTCCCCTGGCAGAGATAGAATGTTGGTCGCGTGGCAGAGAAAGAATGTTGGTTGCATGTGTGTTTGTCCGTTAGCCCAGGGCTTGGAATACAAGTGTGAATCCATAGCCTTGTGTTAACAAACGCTTGTGTGAACACAGAATAAGCTAGCCCAGCGCCAATCTAGCCAGGGGCTAAGAACAGAACAGTATGAAAAGTACTACACTATACCACAGTCGTACGAAAGAGGAACATGAGCACATCTGCAAGTATATACAGTGGGGGAAAAAAGTATTTGATCCCCTGCTGATTTTGTACGTTTGCCCACTGACAAAGAAATGATCAGTCTATAATTTTAATGGTACGTTTATTTGAACAGTGAGAGACAGAATAACAAAAAAATCCAGAAAAACACATGTGAAAAATGTTATAAATGGAATTGCATTTTAATGAGGGAAATAAGTATTTGACCCCCTCTCAATCAGAAAGATTTCTGGCTCCCAGGTGTCTTTTATACAGGTAACGAGCTGAGATTAGGAGCACACTCTTAAAGGGAGTGCTCCTAATCTCAGTTTGTTACCTGTATAAAAGACACCTGTCCACAGAAGCAATCAATCAATCAGATTCCAAACTCTCCACCATGGCCAAGACCAAAGAGCTCTCCAAGGATGTCAGGGACAAGATTGTAGACCTACACAAGGCTGGAATGGGCTACAAGACCATCGCCAAGCAGCTTGGTGAGAAGGTGACAACAGTTGCTGCGATTATTCGCAAATGGAAGAAACACAAAAGAACTGTCAATCTCCCTCGGCCTGGGGCTCCATGCAAGATCTCACCTCGTGGAGTTGCAATGATCATGATAACGGTGAGGAATCAGCCCAGAACTACACGGGAGGATCTTGTCAATGATCTCAAGGCAGCTGGGACCATAGTCACCAAGAAAACAATTGGTAACACATTACGCCGTGAAGGCCTGAAATCCTGCAGCACCCGCAAGGTTCCCCTGCTCAAGAAAGCACATATACATGCCCGTCTGAAGTTTGCCAATGAACATCTGAATGATTCAGAGGACATCTGGGTGAAAGTGTTGTGGTCAGATGAGACCAAAATGGAGCACTTTGGCATCAACTCAACTCGCCGTGTTTAGAGGAGGAGGAATGCTGCCTATGACCCCAAGAACACCATGCCCACCGTCAAACATGTATGTACATGCATGCACGCTTGTACACACACAAACACAGACAAACACACACACAAACAATTCACATGCGCACACATTTTACAAAACAGTTACCGCCTGTATTCTTGAATAGTTGTAGTATACTTACAGTAATCCACCAATGTGATGTTTCCTCTCGTTCCATTCACATGTACATAACCAGGACCGTTGGCATACAGGATGCTAGTGAATGGCATCCTATCATCTGCCTTCTTGTGTGCCAAACCTGACACAGAATGGTTGACATAACATGATGGTGAACATTACATTATATGCTGGACACAAAATATATGACATTGAAGTGAAAAGACAACTAAAAATATTGCACCCTTGACTGTATATCTCACAGTACAGTGTACATTTTAGGACATCCTTGCAATCTTTGAGGATCTCCTAAAATATACATAGTACTATCTGTAACACACATGGGCCTATGACTGTTTTGGGCCGTACCAAAGATGGGATTTCCACGGGGGGTGTTTCCTCCGAAGGTGAAGACGTGGGAGTGGTCTGCGGTTACGACAGTGAGGGTGTCGGATTCCCTGGTGAGCCGGGAGGCTCGTTGCACCGCCCGGTCAAACATCACAGCCTCGGTCAGCGCCAGCTTTGCAATGCCATCGTGGTGCCCATGGTCAATTCTCCCTCGTAAAACAAGAACAACACAACTCAGACCGAGTTGATGATTGACTCAAGGAGAGTTGATGATTGACTAAAGAAGCGGGGGCCTTAAGACCGAGGGTGTCCTAAAAATTGACATCTTTCTACTCCTTTATCATTGAATCCTAACTTGAGATCCTCACAACGAACACATCTGCATGAATCATTAATTGTGAAATTTGTATGAACATTTGATTAGCCTCAATTTCAGATCATCAGTGATTTGTATGCCGGGGAACTTTCTCCATCGCGGTCCCGTCGATCTGGATAGGGGGGTGCTCCCTCTGCTGATTCCTGAAGTCCCCAATCAGCTCCTTTGTTTTGTTGATGTTGAGTGAGAGGTTATTTTCCAGGCCCCACACTCCGAGGGCCCTCACCACCTCCCTGTTGGCTGTCTCATTATTGTTGGTAATCAAGCCTACTACTGCTGTGTCGTCTGCAAACTTGATGATTGAGTTGGAGGCGTGCGTGGCCACACAGTCATGGGTGAACAGCGAGTAGAGGAGGGGGATGAGCACGGACCCTTGTGGGGCCCCAGTGTTGAGGGTCAGCGAAGTGGAGGTGTTGTTTGCTTTCTTGGGTACAGGAACAATGGTGGACATCTTGAAGCAAGTGGGGATAACAGACTGGTATACGGAGAGATTGAATATGTCCGTAAACATTCCAGCCAGCTGGTCTGTGCATGCTCTGAGGACGACGGCTAGGGATGCCGTCTGGGCCGGCAGTCTTGCGAGGGTTAACACGCTTAAATGTCTTACACACATCGGCCACGGAGAAGGAGAGCCCACAGTCCTTGGTAGCAGGCCGCCTTCAGCGCACTGTGTCGTCTTTAAAGTGGGCGAAGACGGTGTTTAGCTTGTCCAGAACCAAGACGTAGGTGTCCGTGACATGGCTGGTTTCCCCTTTGTAGTCCGTGATTGTCTGTAGACCCTGCCACATACGTCTTGTGTCTGAGCTGTTGAATTATGACTCCACTTTGTCTCTGTACTGACGTGTTGCCTGTTTGATTGCCTTACGGAGAGAATAACTACAGTCGTGGCCAAAAGTTTTGAGAATGACACAAATATTAATTTCCACAAAGTTTGCTGCTTCAGTGTCTTTAGATATTTTTGCCAGATGTTACTATGGAATACTAAAGTATAATTACCAGCATTTCATAAGTGTCAAAGGAGTTTATTGACAATTACATGAAGTTGATGCAAAGAGTCAATATTTGCAGTGTTGACCCTTCTTTTTCAAGACCTCTGCAATCCGCCCTGGCATGCTGTCAATTAACTTCTGGGCCACATCCTGACTGATGGCAGCCCATTCTGGCATATTCAAAGCTTGGAGTGTGTCAGCATTTGTGGGTTTTTGTTTGTCCACCCGCCTCTTGAGGATTGACCACAAGTTGGGGAGTTTCCTGGCCATGGACCTAAAATATCGATGTTTTGTTCCCTGAGCCACTTAGTTATCACCTTTGCCTTATGGCATGGTGCTCCATCATAATGGAAAAGGCATTGTTTGTCACCAAACTGTTCCTGGATGGTTGGGAGAAGATGCTCTCTGAGGATGTGTTGGTACCATTCTTTATTCATGGCTGTGTTCTTAGGCAAAATTGTGAGTGAGCCCACTCCCTTGGCTGAGAAGCAACCCCACACATGAATGGTCTCAGGATGCTTTACTGTTGGCATGACACAGGACTGATGGTAGCGCTCACCTTGTCTTCTCCAGACAAGCTTTTTTCCGGATGCCCCAAACAATCGGAAAGGGGATTCATCAGAGGAAATGACTTTACCCCAGTCCTCAGCAGTCCAATCCCTGTACCTTTTCCAGAATATCAGTCTGTCCCTGATGTTTTTCCTGGAGAGAAGTGGCTTCTTTGCTGCCCTTCTTGACACCAGGCCATCCTCCAAAAGTCTTTGCCTCACTGTGCGTGCAGAGGCACTCACACCTACCTACTACCATTCCTGAGCAAGCTCTGTACTGGTGGTGCCCCGATCCCGCAGCTGAATCAACTTTAGGATACGGTCCTGGTGCTTGCTGGACTTTCTTGGGCGCCCTGAAGCCTTCTTCACAACAATTGAACCACTCTCCTTGAAGTTCTTGATGATCCGATAAATGGTTGATTTAGGTGCAATCTTACTGGCAGCAATATCCTTGCCTGTGAAGCACTTTTTTGTGCAAAGCAATGATGACGGCATGTGTTTCCTTGCAGGTAACCATGTTTGACAGAGGAAGAACAATGATTCCAAGCACCACCCTCCTTTTGAAGCTTCCAGTCTGTTATTCAAACTCAATCAGCATGACAGAGTGATCTCCAGCCTTGTCCTCGTCAACACTCACACCTGTGTTAACAAGAGAATCAATGACATGATGTCAGCTGGTCCTTTTGTAGCAGGGCTGAAATGCAGTGGAATTGTTTTTTGGGGATTCAGTTCATTTGCGTGGCAAAGAGGGACTTTGCAATTAATTGCAATTCATCTGATCACTCTTCATGAAATTCTGGAGTATATGCAAATTGCCATCATACAAACTGAGGCAGCAGGCTTTGTTAAAATTAATATTTGTGTCATTCTCAAAACTCTTGGCCACGACTGTACACTGTTTGTATTCGGCCATATTCCCAGTCATCTTTCCTTTCAGTTTTGCGCGAATGCTGCCATCTCTCCACGGTTTCTGGTTTGGGTAGGTTTTAATAGTCTCAGTGGATACAACATCTCCTTTACACTTCCTGATGAACTTAGTCACCGTATCTGTATGTTCGTCGATGTTATTCTCAGAGGCTACCCGAAACATATCCCAGTCCGCGTGATCAAAACAATCTTGAAGCAACCACAGCTGTCAATACAATCACAGCTGTCAATGCAACCACAGCTGTCATTACAACCACAGCTGTCAATGCAACCACAGCTGTCAATACAACCACAGCTGTCATTACAATCACAGCCGTCAATACCTGCTGTCAATAATTGCTGTCAAAAATTACAATATCATAAATGCTCAACAGGATGCAGCCTGGGTAAATTCTTCATCTCAGCAGTTCTTGTTGTATATGTAATAGTAGCCCATGCGACAGTATGTGTTTTTAAATAAAGGTACTCATCTTCTACAAAGAGGAAGTAGCCTTTGGGGTTCTTGCTGAGGATTTGAATGGCCTTCTCTGTCATCTCAACGATGGACGGGTCACGTGTGGCATTCCGGAAAACCTCAAACCGCATGTCCTTTGGCTCAAAGAGACCTGCCGCCACAAGAAGGAAAGAGAGAGGGAGGAAGAAAGTAATAAAAGAGAGAACACAATGTTGGGAACGCAGTTCACCTTTTGGTAACAGTTAATGACGGAAGTACGTTTTTCCTGGTGAAGAAAAACTCAAGCCCCCCGTGTACGGCATCCATATTAAGAAGTTATCAATTCTCAGACAAAACTTAAGTGACAGTCTTATCATTCATTACTTAGTCAATAGAATGGCATGGCATATATAACACCAACACCTTATAACATTCATATACATTAGCGGCTAAGGGAATGTATGTTTGTGGGTGTTTGTGAGTGTGTTTGATAGTACGTGTGATTGTGTGTAGGGTGTGTGCATATGTGTGTGACATTGAAGAGGCTGGCGGGAGGAGCTATAGGAAGATGGGCTCAATGTAATGGCTGGAAAGGATAAAGAAAATCGTAACGGTATAAAACACATCAAACATATGGAAACCACGTTTGACTTCGTTCCATTTATTCCATTCCAGACGTTACATCCTCCAAAAGCTCCTCCCACCAGCCGCCTCTGATGTGTGAGTGTGTGTGTGTGTGTGTGTGTGTGTGTGTGTGTGTGTGTGTATGTGCCTGTGTGCATGTGTCCACGTGTGCCTGTATACAGAATGTTGATAAAAACCAACCTACCCAGGAGACGGTCAGTAGTCTTTACATTAATCTCGTCAAACTGCTTCCTGTGCCAAACATACTGAGAATTCTTGTCCTGAAACACAGACATCACAGAGACCCAGAGGACACTGTTTGATTCATAGCTTTCCATTGACGTCATGCGATAACACAACCAGTTACACCTAACAATTTTACTGGCAATTAAGTAGTAGATACAGGCCTAAGCTGTATATTACACCTGGCTCATGTTCAGCGGGTAACAAATGGAAGAAAACAGACTATCCACGGTTACTAGCAGGCTACCACCTGGCACTCAACCCTGCACCTTAGAGACTGCTGCCCTATGTACATAGACATGGAACACTGGTCACTTTAATAATGGAACACTGGTCACTAATAATGTTTGCATAGTGTTGAACCCATTCCATATGTATAATACTGTATTCTAGTCAAAGCTCATCCTATGTAACTACTGCTGTACACACCTTTTCTATTCACATACTGTCCATACTCTCTATACACACCATGCCTTCAGAAAATATCTATACCCCTTGACTTATTCCACATTTTGTTGTGTTACAGGCTGAATTCAAAATTGATTAAATACAATTTCTTCTCATCCATTTACACACAATATCCCATAATGACAAAGTGAAAACATACAGAAATATCTAATTTACATCAGTATTCATACCGCTGAGTCAATACATGTTAGAATCACCTTTGGCAGTGATTACAGCGGAGTCTTTCAGGGTACGTCTCTAAGAGCTTTGCACATCTGGATTGAACAATATTTGCATGCTCTGTCAAGTCGGTTGTTGATCACTGCTAGACAGCCATTTTCAAGTCTTGACATAGATTTTCAAGCAGATTTAAGTCAAAACTGTAACTGGGCCACTCAGAACTTTCAATTTCGTCATGGTAAGCAACTCCAGTGTATATTTGGCCTTGTGTTTTAGTTTATTGTCCTGATGAAAGGTGAGTTTGTCTCCCAGTCTTTGTTGGAAAGCAGACTGAACCAAGTTTTCCTCTATGATTTTTCCTGTGCTCAGCTCTATTTTATTTTTATCCTAAAAAACTCACTCCATTTGCCGATGACAAGCATACCCATATTATGATGCATCCACCACCATGCTTGAAAATATGAAGAGTGGTACTCTGTGATGAGTTGTGTTGAATTTGCCCCAACATAAAGCTTTGTATTCAGGACATTAAGTTAATTTCTTTGCCACCTTTTTTGCAGTAGTACTTTAGTGCCTTGTTGCAAGCAGGCTGCATGTTTTGGAATATTCCTTCTTTTCCCTCTGTCATTTAGGTTAGTATTGTGGAGTAACTACAATTGTCAGGCTCGTGTGTAGATGGTGCATAAAGTCAGGCGCAGGAGAACAGTACTGAGTGAGCAAAAACTTTACTCAAACAAATAACACGCAAAACGCTAAACGCGTAAATACAAATGACAAGCCGTTAGCAAAACACAGGCGAGGCATAATAATAAATGCACCAGCAGGAAAAAACGGCTTCACAATAAACAAACACACACAAGGACATGGGGGAAAACAGAGGGTTAAATACACAACAGATAATGATGGGGAATGAAAACCAGGTGTGTGAAAAACAAGACAAGACAAATGGATAATGAAAAGTAGATTGGTGAGGATTAGAAGACCGGTGACGTCGACTGCCGAACGCCGCCCGAACAAGGAGAGGAGCCGACATCGGCTGAAGTCGTGACAACAATGTTGTTGATCCATCCTCAGTTTTCTCCTGTCACAGCCAATAAACTCTGCAACTGTTTTAAAGTCACCATGGTGAAATCTCTGAGCGGTTTCCTTCCTCTCTGGCAACTGAGTTAGGAAGGATGCCTCTATCTTTGTAGTAACTGGGTGTATTGATACACCATCTAAATTGTAATTAATAACTCCACCATGCTCAAAGGCTTAAACACATTTTTTCCCCTGAACTTATTTAGGCTTACCATAACAAAGAGGTTGAATAGTTATTGACTCAAGATATTTCATATTTTCATTTTAAATTAATTGTAAGAAAATTCTGAAAACATAATTCCACTTTGGCCATATGGGTTATTGTAGGTAGGCCAGTGACACAAAATCTCAATTTAACCAATTTTAAATGCAGGCTGTAATACAGCAAAAAGTCAAGGGGTGTGAATACTTTCAGAATGCACTGTATACTGATATTCCCAACTCTGACATTGTTCGTTCTGATATTTATTAATTTCTATATTTACATTTTTGGTATTTGTGTGTATTATTTTGCATTGTTAAGAATTACTGCACTGTTGGAGCTAAAAACACAAGCATTTCACTGTATCTGCGATAACATCTGCAAAATATGTGTACGCGACCAGTAAAATGAGTAATGCTCATTTAAGTTTTTCATTGGAAAAAAAAAAAATCTGTTGCAAATTGTTTTCCGTTGTGTGCCCTAATGAACGTGACCATGAAAGTTATTTTGCCATTTTCGTAATGGAACAAGCTGAAGATCTGTGGGGTTCCAACAGACAACAGCTTCCAGAACACTAACACAGTTCTGTGGGGTTCTAACAGACAACAGCTTCCAAAACAACTAACACAGTTCTGTGGGGTTCCAACAGACAACAGGTTCTAGAACACTAACACAGTTCTGTGGGGTTCTAACAGACAACAGCTTCCAGAACACTAACACAGTTCTGTGCGGTTCTAACAGACAACATTTTCCAGAACACTAACACAGTTCTGTGGGGTTCAAACAAACAACAGGTTCCAGAACACTAACACAGTTCTGTGGGGTTCTAACAGACAACAGGTTCCAGAACACTAACACAGTTCTGTGGGGTTCTAACAGACAACAGCTTCCAGAACACTAACACAGTTCTGTGGGGGACCAACAGACAACAGGTTCCAGAACACTAAAACAGTTCTGTGGGGTTCTAACAGACAACACGTTCCAGAACACTAACACAGTTCTGTGGGGTTGCAACAGACAACAGGTTCCAGAACACTAACACAGTTCTGTGGGGTTCTAACAGACAACAG
>QNTS01003361.1:75983-88368 GCA_003317085.1 Hucho hucho | reverse complement strand
GATTGGGAAATACTGCAGTGAAAAGCAATGACATGAGATGATAGTATATCTAGACTGTGATACCAATAAAAGGCCTTTATGGAGACTTACATCAATGTCAACGTTGGTCACCAGCTGTGTGGCAATGTCGACACAACCCTGTCGGCGGGCACTAGAGGGAATGTCAGCATCGCTGTACCAGCTGCGGCTCACTGAATGGGCATAGGCGGCAGCAGGAGAGGCATGCTGTACACGAGTGGTGGTCACGATGCCCACTGACTTCCCTGGAACACATATCCCATTGACTAACACAGAGGTGTACATTGTCCGTATTAGGACACACTTCCACACCCTAGACATGCACACACTATTCACTGACAGACACAAAAACAACTGCTTCTACAATGGTACTTATCTATGAAATTATATTGAGGCATACAAACATTTTAAATAGACGCTCTTATTCTTAGTGACTAACAGGAGCAACAGAATTTTCACATAGTCGGCTCAGGATTTGGATCTAGCAACCTTTTGGTTACTAGCCAACCACTAGGCTATCTGCCGCTCACAAACGGATTTCTACTTGAGTCTACATCTACAGCATGGTTACTACAAACTCAATGTCCACAAATGTCTGAGAAAATTGCCTTTAAAAGTATTTTGTTGTGTGCAGGTCGTTAATCTGTTTTGGAATGAATCCCGTCCTTAAATATAAGAATCAATGATTAACAAGTATAAGGGTTATGGGTCTTAAAGGCCCAATACAGCCATTTTATATCAATATCAAATCATTTCTGTGTAACAATTAAGTTCCTTACAGTAATAGATTTCATTTAAATGGAAAAAACTATTTCTCAAGCAAGACTTTTGCTACAACTGCCTGGGAGTGGTCTGAGTGGGGATGGGAAAAAGGGAAAACTAGCTGTTATTGGCAGAGAGGTTTGGAACTATTTTTGTTATTGGTCTATTAACCGATTTACCACATGGGGATGTCACCATGGAAAGCCGAAACTCCCACCCAAGTTAACCTGCTGATTAGAAGGTCCTGTGTCAATTGTATTTTCAAACTTTTCAAATTTTGACTGCACTGGGCCTTTAAGGGTTACTTAACCCTTTATCAAATGATCGTTTTACTCCCAGACACAGTAGATAATGAGTTGAGAACATTGCACTCTAGATAACCTTGCAATCCTATCATCCTCATCTATCTATCTATGGTGGAGGGTGCAGATACAAGATATATATATATAATGATAGTGAACCTTGACCATTTGTAATCCTGCCCCCTTTGTTACAGTTGCTACCTCAATCAACCGTTTCAATTACCCTTTGAAACTACTGGAGAAAAACCCCTCTCGATGAACTCAAACTGTGTTTTTGACAATGAAATCAAACACAAACTACCCTTGCTAATCTGGAGACTCAGTCATTACAACTGCTTGATGGTAAAATTGGTAAAATAAACCTTGTAAAATTAAGTTTGTAGTCTGGCTAGCCACTGGATGGCTCTGAATGCATTGTCAGTGGGCAGTCAAAGCAACTAACCAATTTTTTAACTAATTAGTAATCTAAAATCATATCCTGCTGTCAACAGTAAATAAAAGTTGTATTCATAATATAACATTGGCTAACTTAGCTAGCTAACATGCATTTGGAGAAAACAAGTTATATTAACTGACTAGCTAGCGTTAGCAATGGTGGTCAATGAGACACTGAGACAAGACCAAGACTGAGAGCTAGCTAACCAGCTACCAAACAATGCAACTTCGCATCATTTTCTGATTTGTAAAATACTCCATAAATAGGCTCTGTATTTCAGGAATAACAGTTGTGACTACCACCTGGTGCACAGTTCAATTATTTATCCATTTAAGCAATACATTTTTTCATGAAAAGTCTGTATGACTTTTGCCATTGTCCTCATTGGCTTCCAATGCGCTGGAAACTTAGTGGTGGAGAGACGATTTCAGAAGAGAAGATTCCTTGACAACCGAGAGTCGGGAGTCGACTCCAAAAATCCTGTCTAGGCAGCTAGGCTGACGTAGGTTACTGATTAGCCTTGAATATTTTGGTAAATAGAGATTGTCAGAGGGATCCATGTGCATTGCTAATCCTTTACCCAGATCATTAGGGTGCAGGCACACACTGACTAGGGAAGTGGAATGAATGGGCTGCTGCACAGTCACTATGGGAGCTCTTTCTAGAGCGCACAGTTAAATTGTGCATAAAAGCATTTTTTTACTCTTTAAATGGTAATTAAGCTAGTGAGACACACAGTATATATATACAGTACCAGTCAAACGTTTGGACACACCTACTCATTCAAGGGGTTTTCTTTATTTTTAAAATTTTCTACATTGTAGAATAATAGTGAAGACATCAACACTATGAAATAACACATATGGAAAATATGTAGTAACCAAAAAAGTGTTAAACAAATTTAAATATATTTTAGATTTTAGATTCTTCAAAGTAGCCACCCTTTGTCTTGATGACAGCTTTGCACACTCTTGAAATTCTCTCAACCAGCTTCACCTGGAATGGTTTTCTAACAGTCTTGAAGGAGTTCCCACATATGCTGAGCACTTGTTGGCTGCATTTCAGTGGTAGAAAAAGTACTCAACTGTCAAACTTAAGTAAAAGTAAAGATACCTTAATAGAAAATGACTCAAGTAAAAGTGAAAGTCACCCAGTAAAATATTACTTGAGTAAAAATTTAAAAGTATTTTGTTTTAAATATACTTAAGTATCAAAAGTAAATGTAATTGCTAAAAACACTTATGTACAAAAGTTAAAGTATAAATCATTTCAAATTCCTTATATTAAGCAAACCATACAGCCCATCTATTTTTAAATGTAAAAAATAATGTACGGATAGCCAGGGGCACAGTCCAACACTCATACATCATTTACAAACAAATAATTTGTGTTTAGTGAGTCCGCCAGGTCAGAGGCAGTAGAGATGACCAGTAATGTTCAATTGATAAGTGCGTGAATTTGACAATTCTCTTTTCCTGCTAAGCATTCAAAATGTAATGAGAACTTTTAGGTGTCATGGAAAATGTATGGAGTAAAAAGTACATTATTTTCATTAGGAAGGTAGTGAAGTAAAAGTAAAAGTAGTCAAAAATATAAATAGTAAAGTACAGATACCCCCAAAAACTAGTTGAGTAGTACTTTGAAGTATATTTACTTAAGTACTTTAAACCACTTCTGCTATTCCTTCACTCTGCAGTCCAACTCATCCCAAACCATCTCAATTGGATTGAGGTCGGGTGATTGTGGAGGCCAGATCATCTGATGCAGCACTCACTCCATCACTCTCATTTTTGGTCAAATAGCCCTTACACAGCCTGGAAGTGTGTTTTGGGTCATGTTGAAAAACAAATGATAGTCCCACTAAGCGCAAACCAGATGGGACGACGTATCGCTGCAGAACGCTGTGTTATCCATGCTGGTTAAGTGTGCCTTGAATTCTAAATAAATCACTGACAGTGTAAACAGCAAAGTACTCACACACCATCACACCTCCTCCTCCATGCTTTACGGTGGGAACCACAAATGCGGAGATCATCCGTTCACCTACTCTGCGTCTCACAAATTATGTTTTATTTTTTGTGAAAGAGCAGTTGGAAACAAAAATCACAAATTTGGACTCATCAGACCAAAGGACAGATTTCCACCAGTCTAATGTCCATTGCTCATATTTATTGGCCCAAGCAAGTCTAATTTTCTCATTGGTGTCCTTTAGTAGTGGTTTCTTTGCCGCAAATCGACCATGAAGGCCTGATTCATGCAGTCTCCTTTGAACAGTTGATGTTGAGATGTGTCTGTTACTTGAACTCTGTGAAGCATTTACTTGGGCTGCAATTTCTGAGGCTGATAACTCTAATGAAGTTATCCTCTGCAGCAGAGGTAACTCGGTCTTCCTTTCCTGTGGCGATCCTTATGAGTGCCAGTTTCATCATAGCGCTTGATGGTTTTTGCGACTGCACAATCTTTCCATGTTGACTGACCTTCATGTCTTAATGTCACGTCCAGGCCTGAGTTTACAGGCTGGCATGTTTAGTTTGTTTTGTTTAGGAGGGTTTTTTGTTCTAGTTTATGTATTTCTATGTTGGGTTGATGGTTCCCAATTAGAGGCAGCTGATTGTCGTTACCTCTAATTGGGAACCATATATATGTTTGTGGTTTTCACTGGGGTTTTGTGGGTCATTGTTTATTCTGAGGTATTTAGTATGTTTAGTTGGTGTGAGCCTGTTTAGCCACACAGGAGTTATGATCTTCATTTGTTTATTATTTTGCCAGTTACGTATAAAATAAAGCATGTTTCCTGGAAGCATCGCTGCGTCTTGGTCCGTCCCTATAGAAGATCGTGACACTTAAAGTAATGATGGACTGTCGTTTCTCTTTGCTTATTTGAACTGTTCTTGCCATAATATGGACTTGATCTTTTACCAAATAGGGCTATCCTCTATACCACCCCTACCTTGTCACAACACAACTGATTGGCTCAAACGCATTAAGGAAAGAAATTCCACAAATTAATTTTTAACAAGGCACACCTGCTAATTGAAATGCATTCCAGGTGACTACCTCATGAAGCTGGTTGAGAGAATGCCAAGAGTGTGCAAAGCTGTCATCAAGGCAAGGAGTGGCTACTTTGAATAATCTCATTATAGAATATATTTTGATTTGTTTAACACTTTTTTGGTTACTACATGATTCCATATGTATTATTTCATAGTTTTGATGTCTTCACTATTATTCTACAATGTAGAAAATAGTAAAAAATAAAGAAAACCCCTTGAATTAGTAGGTGTGTCCAAACTTTTGACTTTTACTGTAATTGTGGCAATAATTTGTGGTTAACATTCAGGTAACTGCCAAAATAAAGGAAACACCAACATAAAGTGTCCTAATAGGGACTTGAGCCAGAACAGCGTCAATGCACCATGGCGTAGATTCTACAAGTGTGGAACTCTATTGGAGGGATGCGACACCAATCTTCTACAAGAAATTCCATCATTTAATACATTTTTTATAGTGATGGAAAATGCTGTCTCAGGCACTGTTCCAGAGTCTCCCATAAGTGTTAAGTTGGGTTGAGATCTGGTGACTGAGACAGCATTGGCGTATGGTTTACATCGTTTTCATGCTCATCAAAGCATTTAGGTACCACTCGTGCTCTGTGGATGGGGGCGTTGTCATCCTATAGGAGCATAGCCAAGGTAGCCAAAATAATGACCTGCCCAGCATTTTAATACTTGACCATGTGTGGATGCCCCTACTTTCAGTATATTGTACTTGGTATCTCTCATTTACTCAAGTGCTTCCTTTTTTTGGGCAGTTACCTGTATACTGTCATCATTGCCCTTTCCTGAAGTCAATGACCAAAAGCGCCCCCTTCAGCCTCATGGGTGGAATGTTATTATTATATTTTATAAAATCATAATTAATAAAGATATCTTTTTTTTATTGAGAAAATTGTGTTTCTATGTCAAACAGTTTTGTTATATTTCAGTCTTCTATGATGTATATAAAGTGTAATATTGGGATGCAAACTCAAAATGTAATACATTTGAAATCTATACCTGACATGGTACAGGCTTCTTCTATTTTTTTAAGCCCATAAACATGTGTGTGAGGTGTATACTTTTGTTTCAAAGTAGATTTGTTGAAGACTACCAAGAAACGATCTGTGTGACCCTGGTGGCAGGTAGCCTGGTGGGTAGGAGTGTTGGGCCAGTAACCAAAAGGTTGCTGGATCAAAGCCCCAAGATGGCAAGTTAAAAATCTGTTGTTCTATTCCTGAGCAAGGCAGTTAGCCCCCTGTTCCCCGGGCGCCGAAGACATGGATGTCGATTAAGGCAGCCCCCAGCATCACAAACTGTTTCTGCATATTGGTTAGTGATTTGGACACTTTAAAACTGTACATCTGTCTATTTATCAAAAGTTACTGACAAGAAGCAGTGACAGTGTAATTTTCAACTTATGTTTTCAATAGTATTCAACTTAATCAGGTAAAAACTGCCGAATGAGTCCAAAAATGTGCTGTGATTAATCACTTTTGATGATATACCAGACATCATCTAAACAGGTTTGCCATGCCTTTGCTGACATTGCAGCTGTAGCTATTGTTAGCTCATTTTGGTCCAGTCTTGGAGTCAAGAGTCTCTATAGCTACAAACATAAAACAGGTTAGCGACAGTTGCTATCCACCGGAGCGCTGCGATTGGTTTTCCAAAATGTTGGGGCGGGGCTTAGCGAAGGGTCAATTGTGCAATGGGAATGTGTATGGGGTGGCTGTGAATGGGTAGTGTAAGTGAGCGTTTGTGTGTTTGTTTTTGCTTGTCTGTATAAAATTAGTGTGTATGTGCTGCGGTACACCATACCTTGTGCTTTGGCGCGATGTAGCACGGAGTACACTTCATTCCCGAACGTGGTGTTGCACTCGTAGGCCACTGCATTGGCGCTAAGGCCCACTGTCTTAGCGTTAGCCTTCACTCCGCAGTGGTACGCTGTAGCTGTGCTAGCGCTGTCTGCTACCTGCTTATCAACACTGTACGTCTGTATGGCACAAAAACAAACACATACACACTCAAATTATGGCGCATAGCGATAAATAAGTATTGGAACAACCTTTACCCAATACTTAGGAACCTCGCCAAGAGGCTTGGAGCTCTTTGCGTAACAGCTAAGCTGCAATAGCTACTAAAGTCCAAAGTCTCTTCTTGACTCTTAAACACTAGTTTATAAGATAGACTGCAAAGTTGTACGTTATCTTGGGTTGGAATCTTAGGGAAACACTTTAAAAAAAGGAGGGGTCATTGAGTCCCTGTCAACTACATTATTTTGTTTGCCATTCAGTGCACCTTATCTGATCAATGTGAGAGAAGCTGGAACGGACACCGAAGAGACCAGAAATTCTTATCCAAATGTGTAGAAAAATATTTGGGGATTATGCTTGGCTAATTTCTATCTGACCGTAGACCTAAATTCTACGTTTCCTGCTTTCACCACAATGGTTGCATTTTCATTTTAAATGTCAAATTCAACTTAAGCTGTGTAACATTTTCTTACAACAACACCAAGAGGACTGTACTGAGCTGTAGTAGGGTGAAATGTGACAAGATACAAAATGTCAAGAGAACAGAGCATGCAAAACATCTTCCTGAAATGGACTGAGTGATTGAATGGATGCATAGTGAGAGGTTTAGGGTGAAATAGCGCAGGGTTCCGTCCAACCTTAGAGAGCGCAAGGTAAGGGAAGGTATCCATGGCGAGCACTGTCTCCTCTCCCGACCTTCCTTCCATCTGGCCCCTCAGGATGCGAGCCGCGGACACAGTGGACACACCCATCCCTGAGTGACAAATGAGATGACAATGATGTCATCCACCTTCATTAATGTGCTCTAAAACTTAACACAACGTATTTCCTAATGTTTTTAATTGAGAAGCCTCTTATAATGATACAATTCTATTTATACTGAACAAAAATATAGACGCAACATACAACAATTTAAAATATCTGTTCATATAAATAAATAAATTAGGCCCTAATTCATGGATTTCACAAGAATTAAATACATAAATGAGGCCCTAATTCATAAATTGAACATGACTGGGCAGGGGCACAGCCATGTGTGTGCCTGGGAGGGCATAGGCCCACCCACTTGGAAGCCAGGCCCACCCACTGGGGAGCCAGTCCCAGCCAATCAGAATTAGTAGGGCTTTACTAAGAACCTTGGCGTGACCCTGGACAACACCCTGTCATTCTCTGCAAACAGCAAAGCAGTGACTTACTCCTGCAGGTTCATGCTCTACAACATTCGTAGAGTACGGCCCTACGTCATACAGGAAACGGATCAGGTCCTAGTCCAGTCACTTGTCATCTCCCGTCTGGACTACTGCAACTCGCTGTTGACTGGGCTCCCTGCTTGTGCCATCAAACCCCTGCAACTTATCCAGAACTCTGCAGCCCGCCTGGTGCTCAACCTTCCCATGTCACCCGCTTCTCCGCACACTCCACTGGCTTCCAGTCGAAGCTCGCATACACTACAAGACCATGGTACTTGCCTACGGAACAGCAAGAGGAACTGCCCCTCCCTACCTTCAGGCTATGCTCAAACCCTACACCCAAAGAGCACTCCGTTCTGCCACCTCTGGTCTCTTGGCCCTCCCGCTCAGCCCAGTCCAAGCTCTTCTCTGTCCTGGCACCCCAATGGTGGAACCAGCTTCCCCCTGAAGCTAGTACAACAGAGTCCCTGCCCATCTTCTGAAAACATCTGAAACCCTACCACTTCAAAGAGTACCTTAAATACCCCCCCCCCCCAGTTTGTGAACTAACACTCACACTACTCTTTTTTTCATACTAGCTCTGACTTTGCTAATGTCTACTTTATTGAGGAAAAATTTATTTACTGTGACTAATGTGCCTGTGATATGTGGATGTCTCACCTAGCTGTTTTAATTAAGATGAATGCACTAACTCTGGATAAGAGTGTCTGCTAAATGACTCAAATGGCAATGTAAATGACTCATGAAGAAGAAGAAGGAGAAGAAGAAGGAGAAGAAGGAGAAGAAGAAGAAGAAGAAGAAGAAGAAGAAGAAGGAGAAGAAGAAGGAGGAGAAGAAGAAGAAGAAGAAGGAGAAGAAGAAGAAGGAGAAGAAGAAGAAGAAGAAGAAGGAGAAGAAGAAGGAGAAGAAGAAGAAGAAGGAGAAGAAGGAGAAAGAGAAGAAGGAGAAGGAGAAGAAGGAGAAGAAAAAGAAGGAGAAGGAGAAGAAGGAGAAGGAGACGAAGAAGAACTTCCTCATAAATATCACAAAATGGACCTTTCATGCAGAGTAGAAATTCTGTCAGCCAATGACAAAAACACTGAGACATTGTGTCCCTCTATGTGCGCATCCCAAAGCCGCTCTACTCTCTTTAAACCACATTCATTGGATGCACGCCTGAGCCTCAATAACTACAATTCCAATTATTTATCCAACAGTATTCCCCCAGTTTTACTCCTGTAATGGACAAAGACATCCCTGTGCTAGATAGTGAAGTGGCTGTGCTCTGCAGTGCCAGATAATGCCGTGCTTTACATAAACACCATCTGGTTATCGTATGTCTATGGTTCTGCCTCTCCTTTACCGTCCCCCAGGAAGAGGATGATGTTCTTGGCGCGGTGCACTCGGGGGCGGAGTCTCAGCGCGGCTTGGAGTGTCTCCTTGGCCTGAGCATTCCAATAGGCTGGGTCCCTCTCTTTCTCCTGCTCCGCTATATGAAAAAAAAAAAAACACAAAAGCACTTTACAGTTGAGACAATTGAGTAGACATCTTTCCTAGGGGACTTGGGGTCTGAGGAGGCGTCAAAAAGGACAAAACCAGTTAAGAAACACCTTGATGACTCTCAGTCTCAGAATAGTGGCAGCAGTCCTGATGGTGTGAGGAAGACTGCACACAAAAACAACGGAAAGACAAACAGTCCATCCGTCCCGTTGTGTCATAACACTTTACATGAGCTGGATCTGACACACACACACACACACACACACACACACACACACACACACACACACACACACACACACACACACACACACACACACACACACACACACACACACACAGACACACACACACACATTATTTTTCTCCACTCACACACCTGACCACAATTACTCCCAAACCACAGCTGAGGTTAGCTGTGAGACAAACCAAGCCTAAGGTTACGTGTGAGATGACTTTAAAAAGAAAAGGAGAGCCTCACAGTCTAAGAGCTCAGATGCAATAATTTAATAACCACCGTTTCGACAGGAAAGCTGTCGTCATCAGGGTAAAATACCTTTAAGACAAACCACGGCTGAGGTTAACTGTGAGACGAACCACGGCTGAGGTTACCTGTAAACCCCATCCATCCGCCCGTCCACCCAGACCAGTGCTAATATTACCGGCAGGGACAATGCCACTGCTTGGTCCTGAATCCTCACCTTCGGCTGTGGCAATACTCCCGGTAACAGCAAGCAGGAGAAAGGCCAGGAGGAGAGGGAGCAGCCTGAGGGCCCAGCTCTGTGGTGATGCCTGCATCACTGGCCTGAAGGATGGAGAAGCTGTCCCACCGACCCACACAGCACTCAGGAGGAGAGGAGAGTGTACCTCCTCAGACCTCCAGCCCAGCCTTTTAAAGCTCAGGGTGTGTTGTAAGCAAAGGGCCCTAGCCAGCTCATAGGCTTAGGCAGAGTGAGAGTGAGAGAGAGAGAGAGAAAGGGGAAGCAGAGACCACACAAGACCAAACTCCTCCAGTATCGTTCCACACTCAGAGGAGCCCCTCTCTCTTAAAAGGCTTGCTCCCCCCTCTCTCTTCTCTCCAGCTCACTCTCTAAAAATGTGTATTATTTAAAATGGAAATGTTCCTTTGATGTGGGAAATGCTCTAATGTGTATTTTTATACGCCAGTTAATTTAACAGAAAGGAAAAATGGCTGCCCAATGTGTGTTGGCATTGACGTACTGTAGTGCAAATCCCAAATTACTCTTTTAATTTCTTAGAAATGTGAGAATGTACAATTCCCCATTCTTATTCAAAGGGAATATTTCATGATCTGAGCTGTGCTTTTCATGTTGGAAAAGGTTCAAATTTCAAATTGTCTTTGCTTTAAAGGGGATATTCACTCCAAAACAATGTGAAATGTATTATTTGCATGTAAAAGACGTTCTACCGTACGGTAAATAATAATCCAGAAATGTTGGCTGTTTTTGATGGGAAGTAATGTGATGTAAAGTGGGTTGCCTTTTTCTACCGTGAGGTAGTGGAGACTGCCTGTGGTGTTAATAAAGCCTTGTTTCACACAAAGACAGCAGTTAGTGTGTGAAACGAGGTGACGGGAGCCAACGCTGTTCCTCCTACAACCACTGACTGACTCCAAGGTTTGGGTCTTGATGTTGAATGTCGAATGTTGATGTGAAAAAAACAAAAACAAAGGCTTGTAGAGGGGACTGCATCCTGTTATCCCTGTTGCCATGAGAAACCTCTGCCATTTCGCCAGTGACTCACACGCAGAGTAGCAGATTGTGGTTAGTCACGTGTACAGTGTGCCTAATCAAGCCTAATCAAAAAAAGGAATCAGAGCAGAGGGGCATCACATGATTTGGCATATACCACCATGGAAACAAAATAACTAGAATGGGGGAAATGTTTAACCTTTATTTAACTAGGCAAGTCAAAGTTCCATCACAGACCATTGACTTGAATGGGGGGATGTCTGTTCAAGCAGTGGTGTAAAATACTTAAGTAAAAATACTTTAAAGTACTACTTAAGTATTTTGGCGGAGTATCTGTACTTTACTTTACTATTTATATTTTTGACTACTTTTACTTTTACTTCACTACATTCCTAAAGGAAATAATGTACTTTTTACTCCATACATTTTCCCTGACACCCAAAAGTACTCGTTACATTTCGAATGCTTAGCAGGACAGGAAAATGGTCCAATTCACACACTTATCAAGACACATGGTCATCCCTTCTGCCTCTGATCTGGCGGACTCACTAAACACACATGCATCTTTTGTAAATGATGTCTGAGTGTAAAAATAAGACAATGGTGCCGCCTGCTTTGCTTAATAGAATGAATTTGAAATGATTTACACTTTTACTATATTTTAGAAATTACATTTACTTTTGATACTTAAGTATATTTAGAACCAAATACTTTTAGGCTTTTACTCAAGTAGTATTTTACTGAGTGACTTTTACTTTTACTTGAGTCAATTTCTATTAAGGTATCAATACTTTTACTCAAGTATGCCAATTGGGTACTTTTTCCACCACTGTGTTCATGTCATTCTATTTCTACGTGCACCAACACCAACCAAAATACCAGAGCAGACACAGGAGCCTCTGAGCTTGTGGAGGCACGTCTGTCCATTATAATGAGGGATCTGTCTCTAGACTCTAAAAGGAAGGCTGGTTTATTTAGAGAGAGTCGCTGGGTTTCCATCAAGACAAGTGGAAATACCACAAGCTCTGCCGGTCTTAACACAGCTTCTCTTCCACCATCATCTCACGTCTGTAAGTTAATTACTTACTTAAAAAGCGTGTTTTAACAGGCTGAGTTTTCCTCCTAAAGCACAGAAGAGTACGGCAGTCATCAAAATCTGACTTCTTGAGCAGATGACTGATGACTTACTGCGATAATTCTATCATGATGAACTTGTCAACGTGCTCATGCTCCAAGACTCTATTACCGTGGAGAGTGACAGAGTGGAATGTCATGGAAACTCACTTTATTATCACACTAACCCTGTATACACCATTAAACACTAACCCTGTATACACCATTAAACACTAACCCTGTATACACCATTAAACACTAACCCTGTATACACCATAAACACTAACCCTGTATACACCATT
>QNTS01003361.1:14301-28127 GCA_003317085.1 Hucho hucho | reverse complement strand
CTCTTTGAGAAGCACTGGTTTCCTCTTTGAGAAGCACTGGTTTCCTCTTTGAGAAGCACTGGTTTCCTCTTTGAGAAGCACTGGTTTCCTCTTTGAGAAGCACTGGTTTCCTCTTTGAGAAGCACTGGTTTCCTCCTTGAGAAACACACTTTTTTTTGACTGCTTTTCTGTGTCAGCTTATCCAATGATATCGTATCATGTCAGTACATGCTTGCTGTCTATGCCAGGGTAGATTTGTAACGCTCATTCCTTCAACGATAAACGCGAATCCGACCATCACCCCTGGTGAGACAAAACCGCGACTCGTCAGTGAAGTGCGCTTTTTTCCAGTCCTGTCTGGTCCAGCGACGATGGGTTTGTGCCCATAGGCGACGTTGTTGCCGGTGATGTCTGGTGAGGACCTGCCTTACAACAGGCCTACAAGCCCTCAGTCCAGCCTTTCTCAGCCTATTGCGGACAGTCTGAGCACTGATGGAGGGATTGTGCGTTCCTGGTGTAACTCGGGCAGTTGTTGTTGCCATCCTGTACGTGTCCCAGAGGTGTGATGTTCGAATGTACCGATCCTGTGCAGCTGTTGTTACTTGTGGTCTGCCACTGTGAGGACGATCAGCTGTCCATCCTGTCTCCCTGTAACGCTGTCTTAGGCGTCTCTAAGTTTTCATAACTGTGATCTTAATTGCTTACCGTCTGTAAGCTGTTAGTGTCTTAACGACCGTTCCACTGGTGCATGTTCATTAATTGTTTATGCTTCATTAAACAAGCATGGGAGTGTCTAAACCCTTTACAATGAAGATCTGTGAAGTTATTTGAATTTTTACGAATTATCTTTGAAAGACAGGGTCCTGAGAAAGGGAAGTTCATTTTTTTGCTGAGTTTATATTAAACAGTAAGACATCAATAGGTTGCAGGTCACTTTTCTGAGTTATTTGAAACATTTGAGAGGGATCAGTAGGACGTGCTTCCATATTTACTGGATGCTCTACTAACAAGTCAAAATATCCACTTCTACCTGACAAGTTTTTTTCTCTCTCTGTTTTTTTGGGGTGGATTTGATGAACACTCCAGTGAATTGAACAGAGCCCAAAAACCCTTCAAATGACTCATCTTCCGACTTGTTTTTTTGCATGTCACCTGTCAAGAAAATGAAGTAAAAAGAATAACAAAAGTTTTTAATTAGAAGAAGAACCATTGAGGAAAGAAGAGACATCATCACACCTGAGGTTTTTCTAAAATGAGGTAATCAGTATTAAAAAGGGACACACATAAGTTGAACATGTTGCTGCAGGAACTGAAATGGAATGTTTATGAAAAGTCAATTATTGGGCCTCCCGAGTTGCGCAGCAGTCTAAGGCACTGCATCGCAGTGCTGAGGCGTCACCATTAGCTGGGGTTTTATCCCAAGCTGTGTCGAATCCGGACATGACCTGGAACTCCAAAGGGTCGGCACACAATTGGCCCAGCACCGTCCGGATTAGGGGAGTTGGCCCAGCACTGTTCAACTCATCGTGCTCTAGCAAGTCCTTGTGGCTGGCCGGGCACCTGCAAGCTGACTTCGATGATCAGTTGAACAGTGTTTCCTCCGACACATTGGTCTAACTTCCTGGGTTAAGTGAGCAGTGTGTTAAGAAGCAGTGTGGCTTGGCTGGTCATGTTTCGGAGGATGCATGTCTCGATCTTTACCTCTCCCGAGCCTGTTGGAGAGTTGCAACGATGAGACAAGGACGACCATGAGGTAATAAGGTGAAGGTGATCTGTTCGGCATTCTCTTTCTTTACTAAAATATGCTTCTTATATATGAAAAAACTCAACTCTGAAGTCTAGAAAGAACTGAAACGTTATGTTGACAGCTGCATGTTATGGCAAATACTAGATCGATTAACAGAGACGAACAAACACAGCAAAACAATGCGACCATGGATAAAGTAGCTGTCGACTCGACTACAGTAAGTAAGGGGACACTACTAAAAGAAATTTGCACTGGCAATGACAATCTGTCGAGAAAGAGGAACGAAAGAGATGTCACACTGAAATCAACAAAAGAAGCTACTCGATTTCTGTACAACCTGGAAAAGGTTGGGGCACTGGACTATTTAACAGTTTAGGCTACTGAAATGAGGTGGACCATGGACCATTACACCCCACCACATAAAATACACTGGACTATTGAACTGTTTAGGCTACTGAAATGAGGTGGACCATGGACCATTACACCCCACCACATCAAAGACACTGGACTATTGAACTGTTTAGGCTACTAAAATGAGGTGACCCATGGACCATTATACCCCACAACAATCAAAGACACTAAAGAGAAAGTTATGCGTTGTTAATGCCTTCACTCACACATCTACTGAAAAGACAATCACAGCACCACTCAAACCATCTGTCTAAATGAATAACACTTTTTAATGACTATTGCCTATGTAGCCTAAATGACAAACCATTAATTGGTAGGCTATAGCCATGATCTGTTTGTTTAAGGAACGAACTGAAAAGTGAACAGGACAACATAATGATTGCTATGATCTGAACAATTATTTTTGAATGCTCCCCAGCTGATAGGCTACAAAGGCCTGAGTGGAAAAAAGACAGAGAGATCAAATGTCATAGAGCCTAAGAGGCTGAAATTGGAAGCTCTCTCTCTCTCTCTCTCTCTCTCTCTCTCTCTCTCTCTCTCTCTCTCACTCACTCACTCACTCACTCACTCACTCACTCACTCACTACCGGGGGAACTTGTGTTGTGAGGCCTGTGGACGTCCTAGAGCAAAACAACCAACATGTTCAGTATGTGTTTGTGAGTGTAGCCCAAACTGTTCGGACACTACAGACAGAAGTTTGCAAATCAACTGTATCAAATTCAGACAAGTTCCAAGACGCTTGTGGTGGTCATAGAGCAAACCGGAGAACACCATTGTGATCGTGAGAGTCTCATCTTTCCATTCTAGTTTGTAGGCCAAACCGTCCGGACGCTGCAGACAGTTTTGTGAGAAGACCGATTTTCTGGATGTCTCATGGTCTGTTCTCACACTGTTCTCTAGCTCTGTCACCTTTCACCGGATGCGGAAGTGCAATGCACTAAACTGAGATGCATAAAAAACGGACCGTGGAGGTGTGGACATCGACTCTAGTTTTTTATAAGGCATGATAAAGAAGAACTGTGTATATGAATGGAAAACGTGTCAATTATCCTTTTGTTTTTATTCTCCCATAGAAAGTACAATGTATAATGTTAATGAATTGGTTCAATGAATGTTGAAGAAACATGGCAACTGGCAAGTTAATAAAAGAGGGAGATAAAAAGGCAGGCTACTGTATGTGCTCGAAGCCCACAACTATGACCCAATTATTATTTCCAGCTCTTTGTTGGGTCAAAATAGTGATCCCCAGTGGGTCAAAATAGTGATCCCCAGTGGGTCAAAATAGTGATCCCTTGTGGGTCAAAATGACTACGCCCCACATACGGTTGAATGCATTACAACGGAACTGTAGGCTACAGCAGTGGTTATAGGCCTGCATCTGTTGGCATTTATTTTATTAGAGAATTATATGGAGAGTAGAACTAATCTGTCTTTAATATACTATAATGATTCCTAAATAATAATATACTATAATGATTCCTAAATAATAATATTTTATAATGATGCCTAAATAATCAAATTAATTTTATTCTCAATTAATGCAGTGATGGCAAGTTCTTTTTATGTCATTTTTCTCTTCTGATTGGCCCTGAAAGGGATAACATATTGTAAAAAAATATATAAAAACAAGAGGTAGGCCTATCACGCTGGCCAAGACAAATGATCAGTGTATACGTTAGAAGTGTCTCCTCTATTTCAGAAGGCAGAACAAGCCCTAGACACGAGGCTGGAATGGGCTACAAGACCATCGCCAAGCAGCTTGGTGAGAAGGTGACAACAGTTGCTGCGATTATTCGCAAATGGAAGAAACACAAAAAAACTGTCAATCTCCCTCGGCCTGGGGCTCCATGCAAGATCTCACCTCGTGGAGTTGCAATGATCATGAGAATGGTGAGGAATCAGCCCAGAACTACACGGGAGGATCTTGTCAATGATCTCAAGGCAGCTGGGACCATAGTCACCAAGAAAACAATTGGTAACACACTACGCCGTGAAGGACTGAAATCCTGCAGCGCCCGCAAGGTCCCCCTGCTCAAGAAAGCACATATACATGCCCGTCTGAAGTTTGCCAATGAACATCTGAATGATTCAGAGGACATCTGGGTGAAAGTGTTGTGGTCAGATGAGACCAAAATGGAGCTCTTTGGCATCAACTCAACTCGCCGTGTTTGGAGGAGGAGGAATGCTGCCNGTCAAACATGGAGGTGGAAACATTATGCTTTGGGGGTGTTTTTCTGCTAAGGGGACAGGACAACTTCACCGCATCAAAGGGACGATGGACGGGGCCATGTACCGTCAAATCTTGGGTGAGAACCTCCTTCCCTCAGCCAGGGCATTGAAAATGGGTCGTGGATGGGTATTCCAGCATGACAATGACCCAAAACACACGGCCAAGGCAACAAAGGAGTGGCTCAAGAAGAAGCACATTAAGGTCCTGGAGTGGCCTAGCCAGTCTCCAGACCTTAATCCCATAGAAAATCTGTGGAGGGAGCTGAAGGTTGGAGTTGCCAAACGTAAGCCTCGAAACCTTAATGACTTGGAGAAGATCTGCAAAGAGGAGTGGGACAAAATCCCTCCTGAGATGTGTGCTAACCTGGTGGCCAACTGCAAGAAATGTCTGACCTCTGTGATTGCCAACAAGGGTTTTGCCACCAAGTACTAAGTCATGTTTTGCAGAGGGGTCAAATACTAATTTCCCTCATTAAAATGCAATTCCATTTATAACATTTTTCACATGGGTTTTTCTGGATGTATGTGTTTTTATTCTGTCTCTCACTGTTAATAAACCTAGCATTAAAATTATAGACTGATCATTTCTTTGTCAGTGGGCAAACGTACAAAATCAGCAGGGGATCAAGTACTTTTTTCCCTCACTGTATGTACTTCACAAACGCTAATTATACTAGTTGACTGCACATATCATGGACACATAGTACTGACTCTCACTCCTCAGTGGTTGGGAATGGAGCTGAACACGCAGCAACCCGAACCCCTCTACTGTCGGAGATTTCACAAACTGACTGAAATTTTTTAACTTCTTAGGGAGCGGCAGGTGAGGTTTTGGAGAGTCTGGCGTGCCCAAAGCAAAATGCCTGCCACTCAGGCTCAGAAAATAGGATATGCACATAATTAGTACTATTGGATATGAAACACTCTGAGGTTTCTAAAAGTGTTAACATAATGTCTGTGAGTATAACAGAACTCATTTAGCAGGCAAAAACCAGAGAAAAATCTATCCAGAAATCAGTTTCTGGTGACCTATTGCTCTGTTTGACACACTCCCCATTGAATCCATTTGTAACCAGGACTGAGACTGCAGTACCTATGGCTTCCACTAGATGTCAACAGTCTATACACAAAGACTCAGAGAGATTGGAGTAAACAGAACGAATAGGTACAGGAAATGGTCAAGGTAGCTCAGATGTCAACAAGTTTTCTCGGGCGCGAGTCTGGCTGCGCGCCCCACTTTATTTTACTTATATAACATAACGCGCCAACCAAACAGAGATTTAGGATATAATAAATGACTTTTTCTAACAAAAGAACCATTGGATGTCTTCGTTGGACACTTGGGAAGCCGTCAGCAGAAGTTCTTCAAAAGGTAAGGGATTTGTTTTCGCTGTGAAATTTGTTTTGTGTGAACCGCGATGGTTTATGAATTTATGCTAATGAAAAAATATTGGAGGTGCTACCCTCGAACAATCAAATGTTGTGCTTTCGCCGTAAAGCCTTTTTGAAATCTGACAACGCTGTGATATTGCCAAGAAGCAGAGCTTTTGATGACTATGCAACACTTGTACATTGATGAATGTTTAATAATTCAACTTTGGGATTTTGAATTTGGCGCCTTGCATTTCACCGGGTAGTGTCGGGAGTGGGGCGCTAAGTAGTTAAATAAAGGGTCTCATTTTGTCCTAGTTGGGCAATGCCTTCCTAATATTGTGTTAAACCCCCTTTTGCCCTCAGAAAAGCCTCAATTTGTCGGGTCATGGTGTTGAATGTGTTCCACAGGGATGCTTGCCAATGTTGTCTCCAATTCTTCCCACAGTTGTGTCAAGTTGTCTGGATGTCCTTTGGGTGGTGGACCATTCTGTTGAGCGTGAAAAACCCAGCAGCATTGCAATTCTTACACATACAGTCCAAGCCCTTCTAAGCTGGGGGAGGTGTTTCTACTAAGCTATATGGAATTGTTTTAAGAAGGCCATACATGATCCATGTCTCAAATGTCTCAAGGCTTAAAAATCCTTCTTAAACCGGTCTCCTCCCCTTCAAATGCACTGATTGAAGTAGATTTAACAAGTGACATCAACAAGGGATCATCGCTTTCACCTGGATTCACCTGGTCAGTCTATGTCATGGAAAGAGCAGGTGTTCTTAATGTTTTGTACTCTGTGTGTTGGATTTACTAATGAAATAAAAAAATAAAATATATTATGCACCCTTCTTAAAATAGGACATTTGTGGTAGATTAGAGCGCATTTAAGTCTAGCCACAGACTATATATATGTTTTTTCTTACTCTCTCCCCTGTGCAACAGTACGGTTTTCTTACTCTCTCCCCTGTGCAACAGTACGGGGCATATTCATGCAGAAACTATCAAAATGGGAAAAGGGAGTAGCTGAAAGACAGAACATTTCCTTAATAATAATTTTACCAATTTATAAGTGAACCAGATTAATATGGATAGGTTTTTACTTGTCAGGTTTTTACTTCTCACATAGAAACAGTAATACAAAAGTTGATTCACTCAGATAAAACAGGGTTCATACGGAATAGGATGTCTTCAAACAATCTTTGCAGTTTTTCAATATAATTCATCATACCAAGAAATTGAATGCTCCAAAAGTGGCAATATATGCTGAAAAAGCATTCGATAGGGTGGATTTGGCATATTTTTATGGCTGTCATAAAAATGTTTGGTTTTGGTCCGATATTTATTTTCTGGATTAAACTATTGCACAAATCGCCCATCTATGTACAAATCGCACATCTATGTGTACAAATGGACAGATCTCTCAATCATTTAAGTATCCAGAGGGACCAGACATGGATGACCTTTGTCTAGTTATTTATTTTCTTTAGCCACAGAACCCCTAGCATCAATAATTAGAACTCATGGCTCAATCTGGTGCATAGAGATTGTGATATTGTATGTAGATCACGTTTTACTTTATTTATCTGAACCAAAACATTATCTGTCATGCATTATACTACTGTTTGACACGTATGGTTCTATATCAGGATTTGAAGTATATTAGGGAGAAAACTAAACAAATTAAGACAATTTCTAAGACTTTTCAAGAGGGTACTGATACCATGCAATCTGAAGGAGGCATATAAAATCAATTACTCTCCTTTAATAAATAGGATCAAATACGATGGTCAGAGACGTATTTTTATGTTAGGTAGGGTCAACATAATTAAAATGAATATATTACCAAGGTTGACGTATTTATTCCAGGCCTTGCCAGTTTAAATTGCATCCAACTTTTTAAATAAAATAAATGGCCTGCTCACTAACTTTATTTGGAATGGAAAGACCTCAAGCAATAAATTGACTGTTTTACACATACCTTATAAAGCTGGAGGACTTGGACAACCTCATGTGAATATGTATTATTAGGCGGCACAACTGTTTTCACTTAAACAATGGACAGCAGGCTATCCTTGCGCATGGAGGAGGGTTGAAGCCATAAATGTAATACCTTATGACCTGAAATATATTCACTACTTTGGGTCCAAGGCAAAAATATAAAAATAAAGACAATCCAATGATTCTCAATTCCATTCATTTTGGGAAAAGGTACATACATTCATGAGGTGGAAAGGACCAATATCGCCAGGCACCCCTATTTAGAAAAACCCCACCTTACACTCCAGCGTTTAATGACAACACCTTTAAGTGCTCGTTTCAAAGTGGCATCATGAATTCTTTGCATGTGTACTATGATGGCTCTCTACTGTCATCCAATCAATTACAAGAAAGATTTGGACTATCCAAGGCCGATATCTTTATTAAGTACTTACAACTCAGAAACTTCTTCAATCGCTTCAACAGAATCTGGATGAACCAAAGGCATCTAGCATAGAGAAAATACTGAAAGAAGCTGCTTTTCCAAATAAGTTAATTGCCAAGTTACAGTGTATTGGTAAAGTATTCAGACCCCTTGATTTTTCCCACATTTTATTACGTTACAGCATTATTCTAAAATTGATTACATTGTTTTCTTTCCTCACACAATACCCCATAATGACAAAGCAAAATCAGGTTTTAGCAAATGTATAAAAACCTGAAATGTTACATTTACATAAGTATTCAGACCCTTTACTCAGTACTTTGTTGAGGCACCTTTGGCAGCAATTACAGCCTTGAGTCTTTTTGGGTATGACTCTACAGGTAGCCTAGTGGTTAGAGCGTTGGACTAGTAACCGAAAGGTTGCAAGATTGAATCCCCGAGCTGACAAGGTAAAAATCTGTCGTTCTGCACATGAACAAGGCAGTTAACCCACTGTTCCTAGGCTGTCATTGAAAATAAGCATGTGTTCTTAACTGACTTGCCTAGTTAAATAAAGGTAAAATTAAATGAAAACAAGCTTGGCACACCTGTATTTGGGGAGTTTCTCCCATTCTTCTCTGCAGATCCTCTTAAGTTCTGTCAGGTTGGATGGTGAGTGTTGCTGCACAGCTATTTTCAGGTCTCTCCAGAGATGTTTGATTGGGTTCAAGTCCGGGCTCTGACTGGGCCACTCAAGGACATTCAAAGACTTGTCCCAAAGCCACTCCTGCTTTGTTTTGACTGTGTGCTTAGGGTTTGTTGTCCTGTTGGAAGGTGAACCTTTGCCCCAGTCTGAGGTCCTGAGCGCTCTGGTGCAGGTTTTCATCAAGGATCTCGCTGTACTTTGCTCCTTTCATAATTTCTTCAATCCTGACTAGTCTCCCAGTCTCTGCCACTGAAAAACATCCCCACATTATGATGCTGCCACCACCATGCTTCACCTTAGGGATGGTGCCAGGCTTCCTCCAGCCGTGACGCTTTACATTCAGGCCAAAGTGTTCAATCATCAGACCAGATAATCTTGTTTCTCATGGTCTGAGAGTCCTTTAGGTGCTATTTCGCAAACAAGCGGGCTGTCATGTGCCTTTTACTGAGGAGTAGCTTCCGTCTGGCCACTCTACCATAAAGGCTTGATTGTTGGAGTGCTGCAGAGATGGTTGTCCTTCTGGAAGGTTCTCCCATCTCACAGAGGAATGGTGGAGCTCCGTCAGAGTGACCATCGGGTTCATGGTCACCTCCCTGACCAAGGCCCTTCTCCCCTGATTGCTCAGTTTGGCAGACGGCCAACTCTAGGAAGAGTCTTGGTGGTTCCAAACTTCTTCCATTTAAGAATGATGGAGGCCACTTGGGGACCTTCAATGCTGTTTTGGTACCCTTTCCCAGGCCTGTGCTTCGACATAATCCTGTCTCAGAGCTCTACAGGCAATTATTTCATCCTCTTCAATGGCTGTGCGAAGTTGCTGGATATTGGCGGGAACTGGAAAACGCTGTCGTACACATCAATCCAGAGCATCCCAAACATGCTCAATGGGTGACAATTCTGGTGATTATATAGGCCATGGAAGAACAGGAACATTTTCAGCTTCCAGGAATTGTGTACAGATCCTTGCGACATGGGGCAGTGCATTATCATGCTGAAACATGAGATGATTGCGGTGGATGAATGGCATGACAATGGGCCTCAGGATCTCGTCACGGTATCTCTGTGCAATCAAATTGCCATCAATTAAATTGCATTTGTGTTCATTGTCCGTAGCGTATGCCTGCCCATACCATAACCCCACCGCCACCATGGGACATTCTGTTCACAATGTTGACATCAGCAAACCACTCGCCCACAACACGTCGAAAACGTTGTCTGCCATCTGCCCGGTACAGATGAAACCGCGATTCATCCATGAAGAGCACACTTCTACAGTGTGCCAGTGGCCATCGCAGGTGAGTATATGCCCACTGAAGTCAGATACGACGCCAAACTGCAGTCAGGTCAAGGCCCTGGTGAGTACGACGAGCACACAGATGAGCTTCCCTGACATGGCTTCTGACAGTTTGTCCAGAAATTCTTTGGTTGTGCAAACCCACAGTTTCATCAGCTGTCTGGGTGGCTGGTCTCAGACGATCCCGCAGGTCAAGAAGCTGTCATACTCGAGGCACTGTTCCTTCAGATAGGAGAGAAAGGCCAATGCCTGTTGCGCACTGCAACATAAGCAATCTTGCAATCTGAATGGAGGTTGTTCCCTATTTAACCATAAACGTCATTGTTTAAACTCTGTACGTTTTTTTGTCACCGTGTTCTGACCATTGGAATGTTAAGGGGATTCTTTTATAAACACTTCCTCAAATGCCATTTAAACCAGTATTTCTCTCATGTTCTCAACTTTTTTTCGTTGTCCAGCAACAAAAAGACACAATCCTAGTCTTATTAACAACCCATGCAGTCCGCTGTGGAGAACAGTGTTTTCCCACTAATTGCATTTTTGAAAATTCATTCTAATAGCCTTGTGCCGTGTGTGCAATGCTGCGCTTATAATGTGAAAAAAAAATTGCCTAGTAGTTTATCAAAATTTTAAGCTAAATGTTCTGATTTGTTGCATCAGTTTCATTCCTTTTAAAAGGTTTTTGATGTGCTGTGGTTGTATTAACTTGGGATCTATCGTCCCACACCTGTCCCAGAGTCTGTTTGGAATACTTATTTCTTGCACAGAACGACAAGAAGGATGTGCGCCGTTGCATCCCCGATGTGTCTGTCTTCACTAGTAGCCTGCTTCAGAGCTGAGATGCCTGTGAGAAGGATCCTGATTGGTTATTGGCTAATAAGAATTTAGATATTGGAGAGAGACATATGAGTGAGAGGTGCTTTGGAACAGGGCAATTTTCAGCCTGGAGAACAGAATTCGAATTATTATGTTCAGTCCAAGGGCACTTTTTTTAGGGAAATTGGAGCCCTGGTGCTACCCTACAGATTGCTTTTGAGGTAACTGTAGACCTTCACTGCAAAACAGTGTGTTTTAGTCAATTATTTGGAGACATGAATATATTTAGTATACATCTTTTTTTAAATGATAACTTTAATGTTTCACTATTTTTAAAGCAATTCACTGAGGATGATGGTCCTCCCCTTCCTTCTCCGAGGAGCCTCCACTGCAGTAGGTCCAGGTAGCGGGAAAAACTCTTTTCTATAGTGAGTATTGTCATCCCAGACAGTCTTTCCAGAGACATTGTCCATTGCGCTGTACACAATTTAAACTCAATCTTGAATGATGAATGCCAAGATATACCAGAGATAAGGGACTGCTGATATTGCAACCACACAACTCAAACGCCAGTTCAACAGTATGAAAGAAATCGCAAAAACAGCTTTTTTTTTGTTCAAGCCTTTAAGAACTGTTGTCCGCTAAAGATGATAATTTGTTTGCATCTGCCAATTTATTGGTTGTCCAGTATCCACACGACCTGTCAGCTAGAGCTTTCTGCCCAGTTTCCCTTATGTTGCTATGGAAATCAAGCTGTTTTTTTACAATGCCTGTAACTGTCACTTCTGTGGAGAGACCGTTTTCTAAACTAAAAGTCATTATGAACTGCCTAAAAAGCATTAGGCTTTCAGGCTGCGGGGGTGTCTGGTATGCCAGTGACTCCTGCCTGAATGCAAATAATTCTTAGTTGGAGATACAAAAAGCACAAAGGAACCCTGTTACATATGCTGTGGTAGTGAATGTGCAATCATTTCATTGTGTTTAGGATTTTATGTTTATCCATATCCACGATTATGTCTGACAGGAAATTTTAATATTGATGATCAATATCAGATAAAGTTTTGTAATCTAGGTTTAATTGCTGCAAAAAGATTTACAGCCATCAATTGGAAAGCCTCATATTCACCATCAATAACACACTGGAAGACTGGACTATCTATTTACATCCCACTGGATTCTATATATTATAAATTCAACGAACATAAGACTTATTTGACAGAGTTTGGAGGCTGTATGTGGACCATCTCGGTAGTGTGGTGCTTGAGTGGAGGTGACGGCTACTTGTGCCGTGTTTGTGTGCCGGTCGGGGCTGGGGGGCTCGGGAGTTTCCGACTTGCTCACACGGTTGTGGTTGTGCGTGTGTCGCGTTCGGACGGTTGGTGGGTCGGGAGTTTCCGAGTTTCCTGGTTCCAACTGGCGCATGAGCAAGACATTGTTCTGGGAGGCAGAGAGCTTGTTTGTATTTGTGTGTGATTGTGGGTGAGGGCGGGCATGTTGTTGTGTTGGGTGTTGGGTGTTGTTGTGTTGTGTGTTGGGTGTTGTGTTGTGTGTTGGGTGTTGTGTTGTGTGTTGTGTTGTGTTGTGTTGTTGTGTGTTGGGTGTTGTTGTGTCTTGTGTGTTGTGTTGTGTTGGGTGTTGTGTTGTGTGTTGTGTGTTGTGTGTTGGGTGTTGGGTGTTGTGTTGTTGTGTGTTGTTGTGTGTTGGGTGTTGTGTTGTTGTGTTGTTGTGTGTTGTGTGTTGGGTGTTGGGTTTTGTTGTGTGTTGTGTGTTGTGTGTTGTGTGTTGGGTGTTGGGTGTTGTGTTGTTGTGTTGTTGTGTTTTGTTGTGTGTTGTGGGTGGGGGACGTTTTGTTTTTGTGTTGTATTGTATCGGCTTGTTAATATCTGTTTATTTTGGATAGATTTTTACTTTATTTTGTTCAATAAAAATAAAATATGAAAAATATGAAAAATAAGAATTGCAGCTTGGCGGGTCAAGTTTCGGAGGACGCATGTCTCAACTTTTGCCTCTCCCGAGCCCTTTGGGGCAGCAATGAGATGAGGTCTTAACTACCAATTTGATATCACGAAATTGGGGAGAAAATGGTGGTAAATTACCCCCCAAAATTATAATACAAGATAAGTCCATAATTTGCAAGGAAAGTTGCACTTGTGGCTTACAAAGGGCTCCATGCAGGTTTGGAAGCCCATTTTCAGTGAGAGTTGAGGGTACAAGGCAGATTTGGGGTGGGTGGGAAGAGGGAAGGGGGGTTGAGACATGGGGGGGGGGGTTCTTTTGGGGTGAGAGTGAAGCTGTTGGCTTTATTTTCGAGGTGACAGAATTATCATTCTAGGTGTGGGTAAAGTGGTGAGGGTGAAGCTTTTAGGTGTGAGGCTACAGGGGGCTCCTGGGGAGAACCTCAGAGCAACAACAAAAGAGGTAGTTAAAGTTACATGTCTTTATGTTGTGATAAACACACACAAGGACTTGTTTCATTGAAGCAACAGGGATTTATTTTGAACCGGCTGTACCAAAAAAAAAAGCATGAATTGAGTGAAGCAAGAGGCGTGTTTTTATTGGGTTGCAAAGGGACACTAAGTTCAAATAGTACATGGTTTCTTTAAAGTACTTTAGCTGCAATTGACAATTCCACGTCCAACGGAATATTCCCATAAGTACAAACCCACCAATCTGGCACACTTGGCAGGCTTAATCAAACACTCAAAAGTATTTGAAATAAAACGAACACTAGTTGAACCCTGGATGTCTGATTAGGGGGAGATGCTGGGGTCTTTCGTTCCAGTTTTTTTCCAGGTCTGGAGCCTGGAGCCTGGAGCCACCGCATGGCGGTGTCAGGTGCAGAGGAGAGGGGTACTATGGGAAGGCCATTCAGAGTGTGT
>QNTS01003361.1:0-10234 GCA_003317085.1 Hucho hucho | reverse complement strand
CCATCTATTACATTTTGTTGTCTATATGTCTCCATTTTTGACCTTTGGGTAAAATGCTATTAAATACACCAAAACAGATGACACACTCCATTCCTCCTCTTGTTTTGTAGAGAATGGAGTATCATTTCTCCTTCCCTCCTCTGATGATGATTCAAACCACAAACCTTTGAGTTTGTGACACAAATTGACATATCACAACCCAATTTTGATTTATGTTTGTTTGAATTGTCAACGAAAGTGAATTCAATCCTAAATCAACCAAAAAATTTGACCATGTTATTGGATTTAGGTGAACATTTATGTGGAATCAACGTTGATTCAACCAGTTTTTGCCCAGTCGGGAGTGGTTTCTCTTACGGAAACTCTCTTCTCCGACGATCAAATCATGCCCCAGGTATTTCATTTCCTTTCATCGATGGATACTTGTTACCAAACAATTATACCTGCTTCCTACAAAGCACCAGTTAGATTAGCCTAAGTGGATTTCAAAGGGCTGGTTTGAGACACCATTCACCCTGTAAATCCAAACTGAAGTAAGAGAGAATGAGAGCCCAGGTTACTCTACCCTTTGACAGTGTAAAGATCCATGATCTTTAATCTCAGCATAGGCCGCGGATACGACTGTCACCTCCTATCAAATCAACTGCAAACAAACAGATACAGAGGGTGTGATTATCTAGAGAGGATTAGTGCTTGAGTCACCAAATTAAAAATTTCATACAGTCTCTTGTTAGTCAAAGACATTATGATACAGCTTCTGTATGAATAGGTGATATGACGACTTTTCTATGATAAAGACAAATACAATAGAGCAAGCCAATACTCCCAGTTTGTCCCGCTTCCCTTGTCTGACCTGGACGGAAGTGAAACGTTTACGGGAAGTTCTTTCTCTGTTCCGACTCCCACCCATAAAACACTTGTTACAGAGCTGTTAAAAGGGTCTTAGGGCTAAGTAGAGGCCAGTACCTTGATTGGTCCATTGGGTGTGCCAGCACTAACTCCACAGAGGACATGTGTGGGTGTGTCACCTGGCCTCCACATAGGAAATAAAGGGCCACAACCACCAACTGTTGCCAAAACTTGAAAACACAATTCAGTCACGAGGAGGTCATTCCCACTGACCCTGTAACAGGGATGGGTCGGAGAACAGAGTGGACTAAAACCCAAACAGGGACGGAGAAATCCAAAACAAAGGGGTCACATAAGGAGGAGATGGCTGCTGAGTGTGAGGACCACCAAACATAAACAAATCCCTCTAGAGGAACTAGAACTTTCAACTCTGGACCTCCAAGACAGTTTCACTGCATTTTTTCATTGTTCCCGTCTAACCAGGGACTGATTTAGACCTGGGTTTGTGCAATTAATTATCAGGTAGAACAGAAAACCAGCAGGCTCCGGACCTCGTAGGGTAAGAGTTGAATACCCCTGAACTAGGCGAACCTTGGATGTGATACTGTAGCAGGAGAGAGAGCTGCAAAGGGGACTCAAAAGCTGGCCCTACTGTGCAGTGAGTGTCTAACAGACCTTCTCGCAAAAGCCTCTAGGCTGAGGCAGTTTAACGCTTATATAAGCCATGTTATACTACCTTTGCCTCACACCCTGCCTGTTTCTTTCCCTCTGGGGAAATTGTTGCGAAATAGTAATATCTAGATAGTTCAGGCTGAGTTGAATTCGGAAAGCTGATAAATTTGTAGGATACAGTGCCGTACTAATACTGAAGGACAGCACCGTAACTGAGGAGAGTAGCTGTGAGTCTGCTGCCATAATCCATAATCACACAGGATAGACTGGCCAAAAATGTAAAAGGTGAAATGAAATCAACAAATAGTTTGGTCATGGAGTTACGTTTATAGAGTGAAAATAAGTGACGAATTCAAATAGTTTTTGCCATTTTTATTTTTTATATCTGATGCTCTCACACACACACACACACACACACACACACACACACACACACACACACACACACACACACACACACACACACACACACACACACACACACACACAGTCATGGTCCTTTTACATGTAACTGGGGCGGGGGCCAAACTGAGAAATGCGGCTTCCCTCGTTTGTGAAAGCAATGTTACGCAAAGGAGTTTTAACGAAGCGTTTGGAAGCCATTTTCACACAGGGTTATGTTCTTTAACTTGCTTTCCTGGATGGCTGTGTCTTGATTTATTTTTTTCCCCCAAACCGTAAACGGCGCTTTCAATTTGATTACATTTGTATACAAGAGATTTACTAATTGCGCTTCTCACTCCCACGCTCCAAGCACAGCCTTTAGACAGGAGTTCTCATCCAAGTCAAGTACATATTACCAACTACAGATGTAGGATCTTAATTTGAGCCAGTTTGGTCCAGCAGGAAAATAATCCTGCAGCAACAGAACGGAGGCGTTTATCCCGCTTATACCAAAGTTGCCAAAGAAAACAATACTAAAGCACACATTTACCGGTATAAATAACATGTTTTCAAAGATATTTTCATTTTAATAAATTAATTCATACTTTCTCATCTTTCCACTAAATCTGGCCGTTAGTTCTATCACTAGGGACACTGACCCAGTCGTGAAGTCTTTTTGTTCTATATCTTTTTGTTCCGTTGCCATGCTGGCTTGCAAAGTTCTTATCGATGGTTGCTAGCTAGCCAACTAAAGCTAACAGTGCAGCCAGAATAACAGCAAAGTAGGTGCATTTGCGTTTGTTTGAGCTGTTTTCTAGTGACATTTATTTGTATACTTCCTATAACAATGAGCTCATGATGCAAGATTTCACCTGGCATAGAACATTTGCTCTCTCGTCAGGACACTGTTCAGTAGAGAAGATCACATACCAAATGAAGTCTAGCTAGATTAGAATTTGAAGCTAATATAGTTTGTTACTAGCAAACCTGCCAATATGACAACGTAATTAAAACAGTGGCTGAAATCAGCTGGTGAAACTAGAAACGTATGGGAGGATTTGACAGCATAGCGCCACTTGTATGACTGCATGTTCATCCCATCATCACTCACCATGTTAGGTAATCAGATGTCTCTTAGCTAGCTATGTTGTTCCTCGTTGGACCTGCGTTTTAGAAATTGTATCCAATACCAGTTTGTGTGGCTGTTGGTTTTGCTTCCTGTCTGCATGTGCAGTGCTTTATGTTGCGTCATGATTGTGTGTTATTGACCTGGTTAAATAAAGGTTGAATAAAAATAAATAAAAAAGGTGTTGTTTTGTCCTGTGTATCTGTCCCAGAGACATCCAACTGTCCACTTATCTTGTTTTGATGCCCATTCTAGAATGGCATTCTTGCCAATCAGAAGCAAGTATTTAACAATGCTGTGTTGTAAGTGGATTAAAATTCTCACACTCTTTGCCGGTAGCCCAAACATGAAAAAACTGTTGGTCGCCGAAACCCGGGGAGAACTAGAATCATGAAGAAAAAAAATGGGTAGCTGGAGCTCGTCTGAGCAGTCGGCTGTGAATGCCCTCGCCCACTAGTACACTTGAACTGAATCACTAAGATCTGCCCACTATAGTGCTGTCTGGTCAGAACATGATGTTGAGGCCCATAGTGAACACTTGGTCACCACACACACACACACACACACACACACACACACACACACACACACACACACACACACACACACACACACACACACACACACACACACACACACACACACACACACACTNATGTATGTACAGTGAGGGGAAAAAGTATTTGATCCCCTGCTGATTTTGTACGTTTGCCCACTGACAAAGAAATGATCAGTCTATAATTTTAATGGTAGGTTTATTTGAACAGTGAGAGACAGAATAACAACAAAAAAATCCAGAAAAACGCATGTGAAAATTTTTATAAATTGATTTGAATTTTAATGAGGGAAATAAGTATTTGACCCCCTCTCAATCAGAAAGATTTCTGGCTCCCAGGTGTCTTTTATACAGGTAATGAGCTGAGATTAGGAGCACACTCTTAAAAGGAGTGCTCCTAATCTCAGTTTGTTACCTGTATAAAAGACACCTGTCCACAGAAGCAATCAATCAATCAGATTCCAAACTCTCCACCATGGCCAAGACCAAAGAGCTCTCCAAGGATGTCAGGGACAAGATTGTAGACCTACACAAGGCTGGAATGGGCTACAAGACTATCGCCAAGCAACTTGGTGAGAAGGTGACAACAGTTGGTGCCATTATTCGCAAATGGAAGAAACACAAAAGAACTGTCAATCTCCCTCGGCCTGGGGCTCCATGCAAGATCTGACCTCGTGGATTTGCAATGATCATGAGAACGGTGAGGAATCAGCCCAGAACTACACGGGAGGATCTTGTCAATGATCGCAAGGCAGCTGGGACCATAGTCACCAAGAAAACAATTGGTAACACACTACGCCGTGAAGGACTGAAATCCTGCAGCGCCCGCAAGGTCCCCCTGCTCAAGAAAGCACATACATGCCTGTCTGAAGTTTGCCAATGAACATCTGAATGATTCAGAGGACATCTGGGTGAAAGTGTTGTGGTCAGATGAGACCAAAACGGAGCTCTTTGGCATCAACTCAACTTGCCGTGTTTGGAGGAGGAGGAATGCTGCCTATGACCCCTAGAACACCATCCCCACCGTCAAACATAGAGGTGGAAACATTATGCTTTGGGGGTGTTTTTCTGCTAAGGGGACAGGACAACTTCACCGCATCAAAGGGATGATGGACAGGGCCATGTACCGTCAAATCTTGGGTGAGAACCTCCTTCCCTCAGCCAGGGCATTGAAAATGGGTCGTGGATGGGTATTCCAGCATGACAATGACCCAAAACACACGGCCAAGGAAACAAAGGAGTGGCTCAAGAAGAAGCACATTAAGGTCCTGGAGTGGCCTAGCCAGTCTCCAGACCTCAATCCCATAGAAAATCTGCGGAGGGAGCTGAAGGTTGGAGTTGCCAAACGTAAGCCTCGAAACCTTAATGATTTGGAGAAGATCTGCAAAGAGGAGTGGGACAAAATCCCTCCTGAGATGTGTGCTAACCTGATGGCCAACTACAAGAAACATCTGACCTCTGTGATTGCCAACAAGGGTTTTGCCACCAAGTACTAAGTCATGTTTTGCAGAGGGGTCAAATACTTATTTCCCTCAATAAAATGCAATTCCATTTATAACATTTTTCACATGCGTTTTTCTGGATTTGTTTGTTGTTATTCTGTCTCTCACTGTTCAAATAAACTTACCATTAAAATTACAGACTGATTATTTCTTTGTCAGTGGGCAAATGTACAAAATCAGCAGGGGATCAAATACTTTTTTCCCTCACTGTATATACACTGAGAACACCTGCTCTTTCCATGACATAGGCTGACCAGGTGAATGCTGTGATACCTTATTGACGCCACTTGTTAAATCCACTTCAAATCAGATGAAGCAGATGAAGGGGAGGAGACAGGTTAAAGAAGAATTTTTAAGCCTTGAGACAATTGAGACATGGATTGTGTATTTGTGCCATTCAGAGGGTGAATGGGCAAGACAAAAAATGTAAGTGCTTTTGAACAGGGTATGGTGGTAGGTGCCAGGCACACCGGTTTGTGTTAAGAACTGCAACACTGCTGGGTTTTTCAACAGTTTCCCGTTTGTATCAAGAATGGTCCACCACCCAAAGGACATTCCTTGTAGAGTCCATTGAGGCCTTTCGGAGCGCAACTCAATATTAGGAAGGTGTTCCTAATGTTTGGTATACTCAGTGTATATCTCTAGAGAGAGAGAGAGAGAAATAGAAGGCCTAGGCACTTAAGACATGGCTCTCTCTGAAGACTGGATACATATCTTACTTGAGGCAATGAGTTACTGCGCAGGTGCAAGGGCACAAGAGAGGCAATGGTACCCTCTAATACAGCAGTAGCATTTAAGGCTATACATTGCAGCGGTAACATGCAACACAGTGTAAAATATTGCTAATAAAATACTAGCGAGTAGGCTAGTTGCACGTGAACACACATAGCAGTGAATAACAATACTAACTAAGTAGCATGCACAAGTTGTACATACAAACAAAGAATACTAGCACTAGCTGGGTGCCAGCAAACAACACTACAAACTTATCTTACAAACCTATCTTACAACAATACCTAGCGCCGGGCAGGTAGGAACATTGTCAATCATCAAACCAAATATACCCCAGAGAATATCCCCAAATGTACATTCCAATTGACACACATCACCTTGGTCAGGAAACTACATGTGAAAGTCTGTCACTCTTGTAACATAAATCCATTATACTTCGTAATAGAAAATAAAAATCTATAAAAAATGTAATAAAATAAAGAATAAAATGAACAATAAAAAAATAAAGAAAACACACTTCAAACTAATCTCATTAAAACCCCAGAAATTGATGATAAAATGATTGTGGGGGTTGTCTTGTTAGACTTCAGTGCAGCTTTTGACATTATTGATCACAGTCTGCTGCTGGAAAAATGGCTTTACACCCCCTGCTATAATGTGGATAAAGAGTTACTTGTCTAACAGAACACAGAGGGTGTTCTTTAATGGAAGCCTATCAAATATAATCCAGTTAGAATCATCAGGAATTCCCCAGGGTAGCTGTTTAGACCCCTTGCATTTTTTTTATAAAAAATAAAAATTCAACACTATACACGTCAGCTACTACAGCGACTGAAATGACTGCAACACTCAACAAAGAGCTGCAATTAGTTTCAGAGTGGGTGGCACGGAATAAGTTAGCCCTGAATATGTCTAAAACTAAAAGCATTGTATTTGGAACAAAACACTCACTCACTAAACCCTAAACCTCAACTAAATCTTGTAATTAATAATGTGGAAATTGAGCAAGTTGAGATGACTAAACTGCTTGGAGTAACACTAGATTGTAAACTGTCATGGTCAAAACATATTGATGCAAGTAGTAGCTAAGATGGGGAGAAGTCTGTCTATTATAAAGTGATGCTCTACCTTCTTAACAACACTATCAACAAGGCAGGTCCAACAGGCCCACCTTGACTACTGTTCAGTTGTGTGGTCAGGTGCCACAAAAAGGACGTAGGAAATTTTCAATTGGCTCAGAACAGGGCAACATGGCTGGCCCTTGGATGTACGCAGAGAGCTAATATTAATAATATGCATGACAATCTCTCCTGGCTGAAAGTGGAGGAGAGATTGACTTCATCACTACTTTTATTTATGAGAGGTATTGACATGTTGATTGCAACGAGCTGTCTGTCTAAACTACTGGCACACAGCTCGGACACCCATGCATACCCCACAAGACATGCCACAAGAGATCTCTTCACAGTCCCCAAGTCCAGAACAGACTATGGGAGGTGCACAATACTACATAGAGCCATGACTACATGGAACTCTATTCCAAATCAAGTAACTGATGCAAGCAGTAAAATTAGATAAAAAAACAGATAAAAAAAACACCTTATGGAACAGCGGGGACTGTGAAGCAACACAAACATTGGCACAGACATGCATACACACACGATAACATACGCACTATACATACACATGGATTTAGTCATGTAGACATGTGGAAGTGGTGGAGAAGGGGCCTGAGGGCACACAGTGTGTTGTGAAATCTGTGAATGTATTGTGATGTTTTAAAATTGTATAAAGTGCCTTAATATTGCTGGACCCCAGGAAGAGTAGCTGCTGTTTTGGCAGCAGCTAATGGGGATCCATAATAAATACAAATACTCTGATGTTATATACTCCTGCGCGGCCAGGGTGGACGGGACACCAACACTCAACACACCCTGTAACTCTTCTGAAGTCAAATCTGATATACCCAAATACATCTCTGCATCTGCCACCACAACATATACCTTCTGTGATTTATGTTCCATTTCTGCTGTACAGTTATAACCATTGCTATGAACTGTAAGAAGCCAAACTTACTGAAGCATATATCACTCATTGGCTGGCACAGATCTACTATTCACAGGGATCTTCTCAGAATCCCACACCCCCTTGTGTTGTCTTAAGGGTAAAAAATGACCCGCCACTATGTTTAACAGCAAAGAAAACCCCCTAAATGATATTTTTCAACTTTTCGACCCCAACATTAGAAAAAGTTAAACATTGCCTTTGTTCATACTTCCATGAAAGCTGTACACCACCAGGGTACAAAGATTGTCTTAGGGTCATTTTTGACCCGGCAGTTATAAAATCATTTACATACCACAAAAAAACACAAAGACACATACACACACACACACAATGAGAAATTGAGATTATGTGTGCTACTGACTGAACTCAGCCAGCAGCTCCTGAAGAGGAAGATCACCATGGTTGGCACAGTTAGAAAGAACAAGCCTGAGCTCCCCCCTGCACTCCTCGCAACAAGGGGGAGAGTGGCCTTCTCATCAAAGGTTGCCTTCACCCCCACCACCACTCTAGTTTCTTACCTCCCAAAGGGGAATAAGAATGTGGTCCTCCTGAGCACACTGCACAAAAAGGCTGAGATCAGTGACCATGAGGACAGGAAGCCAGCCATCATCCTGGACTAAAACCACAACAATGGAGGCATGAACAACCTGGACAAGGTGATTGGAACTTACAGCTGCCTGAGGATGACTGCCCGCTGGCCCCTGGTCATCTTCCATAACATCATTGATGTGTCCTCATACAATGCCTTCGTGATATGGAACAAGATCAAACCTACCTGGATGCCTGATAAGCAGAACAAGAGGAGGGTGTTCCTGGAGCAGCTGGGAAAAGCACTTGTAACCACAGACATTCAAAGAAGGGAGCGCCTCCCCCGCACAGCAGCCTCTGCAGCGCTTGTGAAAGCTGTTCAGGGGGCTGAATCTTGTCCTGATCCACCTGAGGCTGCAGCTGGGGCAGGCAAGAGGAGGAGATGCCAATTCTGTCCCCCAAAGAAGGACTGTAAAACAAATACAAATGTCCTGCACGTGTGAGAAATACATCTGCAAAGTCCATGCACACACATTTGCATACTGTCCTACATGTGCTAATTAGAGTTGATTGATTTATGTTCTTCACATTTTTGTTTTGTACCTATTATATTTTATTCTTATTTATTGTTGTTGTTTATACACCTTGTGGGTGTGGGCAATGGTTAAAAAAATGGGTTTCCCTTCAATTGTTTCCCATTCAAAACTACTTTCTGCACATTTATGCTACTTTCTTAAGCTATTCAAGTGCTATCTCTTGCTAAAAAAATCATCTTTACACCTATGCAGTACCTTTAGCAATAATAATAATAATACTAATACTAATAAACCTCTACTTTAGTAAAGAAAACCATGACGTGTATTGTAATAAAAACGAGTGGTGTCAACTGATTAAATGCAGTCTTTCTGCATTGTGAAGAGGGGAAAACACAGATATTCACAAAGTTTGTGATGAATGTGTCACGTTGGTATGAAGAGATTCGGGACACAGGCGCAGGAATGCGTAAAGTTTTTTTTATTAAGCACAAATTACAGCGTGCCGTGTAAAGACACGGGGATGAAGACGAAACAAACACGTAACAAAAACACAGGGTTGAAACCTAAACAAAAGAGCGAGGAGTACCTCGAAAAAATAACACACATGCACAATGATTAACACACAGGACGAGACCCGTAATCATCTGCGCAATCCACAAGGGCACAAAAGCCCTTTAAACACACTGAAACTCATAGTATCCCTGGAAATGTATAATTTAAACAAGCTGAAAATCCTTGGTAACCCTGGTCATTTATCATTTAAAGATGCTGAAACTCATTGTATCCCTGGTCATTTAAAAACGCTGAAACTAATGGTATCCCTGGCCATTTATCATTTAAAGATGCTGAAACTAATGGTATCTCTGGTCATTTAAACACGCTGTAACTAATTGTATCCATGGTCATTTATCATTTAAACATGCTGAAACTCATGGTATCCCTGGTCAATTGAACACGCTGAAACTCATGGTAACCCTGGTCATTTATCATTTAAAGATGCTGAAACTAATGGTATCTCTGGTCATTTATCATTTAAAGATGCTGAAACTAATGGTATCTCTGGTCATTTAAACACGCTGAAACTCATGGTATCCCTGGTCATTTAAACACGCTGAAACTAATTGTATCCCTGGTCATTTATCATTTAAACATGCTGAAACTCATGGTAACCCTGGTCATTTATCATTTAAACACACTGAAACTCATGGTATCCCTGGTCAATTGAACACGCTGAAACTCATGGTAACCCTGGTCATTTATCATTTAAACATGCTGAAACTCA
>QNTS01003360.1:120798-137940 GCA_003317085.1 Hucho hucho | reverse complement strand
TAGAAAATCTGTGGAGGGAGCTGAAGGTTCGAGATGCCAAACGTCAGCCTCGAAACCTTAATGACTTGGAGAAGATCTGCAAAGAGGAGTGGGACAAAATCCCTCCTGAGATGTGTGCTAACCTGGTGGCCAACTACAAGAAACGTCTGACCTCTGTGATTGCCAACAAGGGTTTTGCCACCAAGTACTAAGTCATGTTTTGCAGAGGGGTCAAATACTTATTTCTGTCATTAAAATGCAATTCCATTTATAACATTTTTCACGTGTTTTTCTGGATTTATTTGTTGTTATTCTGTCTCTCACTGTTCAAATAAACCTACCATTAAAATTATAGACTGATCATTTCTTTGTCAGTGGGCAAACGTACAAAATCAGCAGGGGATCAAATACTTTTTTCCCTCACTGTATTATTAATGAGACCAAAATACTTGGCCTATAGCATGCATAAAGTGCTAAAGAAGACTGTGGGAGCTGTTTGTTCAAAGTGGGACTCTCTATCCAGGCTGAGGTGTATCTCCAACAGTTCGGAGATACAGTGCAGGTAGACAAGTCTAAATGATGAGATTATTATGGATAAGAGATTATTTTTATTTGTCAAATAGCAGCCAAACATCTTTTATTTTCTTTTACCTTTATTTAACTAGGCAAGTCAGTTAAGAACATATTCTTATTTTCAATGAAGACCTAGGAACAGTGGGTTAACTGCCTTGTTCAGGGGCAGAACAACAGATTCTTACCTTGTCAGCTCAGGGATTTGATCTTGCAAGCTTTATGATTACTAGTCCAATGCTCTAACCACTAGGCTACCCTGCCGCCGATCATCATGGCACCAGAATAAGACCCTCAAATTGTATTGGAAAGGAGCATCAAGATCATCCCCGTGCACTTTCACCACTCTGTGAATTTCATCATAATTTATTTCATCCGTAGCCTAAACTAAATGATTTCCCGAGTGGTAGTGTTTTGGACCACACACCACATACAGTATCATTTTGTGATTCCAAACTTACCTTGATATGATGGATATAATATCAATATTTGTGAATAAAGGCGTTTTCCACCTCCATTTCTCGCATAATTAATTGTACAGACCAAATAGATCCAAGCATGTCGAAAGAACAAATTGTCTGTAGCCAGTTGTGAAATGTTCTGTTGTCATCAGACCTGTCATCTACCTGGAATGGTTGGATGGAAACCTGGTTACTGTTTCACATCTCAAATGATTTTCTAATTTGGAACCAATCTTTTGCTTTTCATTCTGATGACTGCCCACTACGTTTCCTGCTCTGGCATTTGATTATAATCCTCATTTTGAGGAGAAAAAGTATTAGTTTTGAAAACACTTAGTTGCTAAATTGCAGAAGATAAATTGTTATCAAAATCTACTTGGACTGCCTCTTTATTCAAAGAGAAAAAGTTGCGTTACATGAATGATTGTTAGTCATGGTCTAATGTAAGATAAATCAACACATTGTGAAATATTTTATAAATGCATAGTGTTTTGTTTTTTTTTGCGCAGCAGGCTCACTTGTCTCATAGTCATTCAGGTTTTAGAAGAACAACACCAGAAGGAAGAAATGTTGCCAGAATATCACACAACAAATGAGCCCGTAAAGAACATTACTCTAGGCACTTACTTCAACTCTAGTGCGCATCCTAAATGGCACACTTGTCCCCTATGTGCCCTGGTCAAAAGTAGTGCACTACACAGGGAATAGGGTGTCATTTGGGATGTGGGTAATATTTTCTTTATTTTGTCCCCTCACCAGCCCAATTGCAAAACATATTGATCCTTTCTGTGGTGAGTTTATTTTCTTAATCTTTATTGGGCCCATACATCTACATTAATAAATACTGCTCCCTACACCACCAGTGTCCTGTAAACAAAAAAATAATCAATATTTATGTAACTCCAGTTGAATAGTAACTCTTTCTCTCCAGTTGAATTTTTATTTATCTGCTGTTATCACGTTGTATGTATCCTCTACACAACCCATGTCTCCACAATCAAAAGGTAATCATTTAAAAGGAGTGGAACATTTTGTATTGAAGTATGCCCGAGCTCTGTTTCTCTGTTAGTTGAACAGTATTTCAATACGGACATACAGTGCTTTCAGAAACTATTCATACCTAATGACTTATTAAACATGTTGTTGTGCCTGAATTTAACATTCCGTTTAGATGTGTGTCACTGGCTACACACAATACCACATAATACAAAATGGAATTATGTGATTAAATTTTTTTTACAAATTAATAAAAAATAAAAAGCTGAAATGTCTTGACTCAATATGTATTCAACTCCTTTGTTATTGCAAGCCTAAGTCAGTTCAGGAGTAAAAAAATGTGCTCAACAAGTCATATAAGAGTGTTTGGTCCCTTAGTCAAGCAGTGAATTTCTAACACAGATTCAACGACAAAGACCAGGGAGGTTTTCAAATGCTTCACAAAGAAGAAGAAGGCCACCTGTTGGTAGAAAAAAAAAAACATACATTGAATATCCCTTTGAGCATGGGGAAGTTATTAACTACACTTTGGATGATGTATCAATACACCCTGTCACAACAAAAACACAGGCATCCTTTCTAACTCAGTTGCCGGAAAGGAAGGAAACTGCTCAGGGATTTCACCATGAAACCAACAGTTACAGAGTTTAATAGCTGTGATAGGAGAAAACTGAGGATGGATCAACAACATTGTAGTTACTCCACAATACTAACCTAAATGACAGAGTTTAATAGCTGTGATAGGAGAAAACTGAGGATGGATCAACAACATTGTAGTTACTCCACAATACTAACCTAATTGACAGAGTGCGGAGAAGGAAGCCTCTGCAGAATAAAAAATATTCCAAAACATGCATTCTGTTTGCAACAAGGCACTAAAGTAATACTGAAAAAATGTGGCAAAGCAATTCACTTTTTGTCCTGAAAACAAGGTGTTACGTTTGGGGCAAATACAATACAACACATTACTGAGTACCACTCTCCATATTTTCAAGCATATTGGTGGCTACATCATGTTATGGGTATGCTTGTAGTCATTAAGGACATGAGAGTTTTTCAGGATAAAAAATAAACGTAATGGAGCTGAGCACAGGCAAAATCCTAGAGGAAAACCTGGTTCAGTCTGCTTTCCACCAGACACTGGGAGATTAATTAACTTTTCAGCAGGACAATAACCTAAAACACAAGGCCAAATATACACTGTAGTTGCTTATCAAGAAGACGAGTTACAGTTTTGACTTAAATCTGCTTGAAAATGAATGGCAAGACCTGAAAAAGGTTGTCTAGCAATGATCAACAGCCAATTTGACAGAGCTTGAAGAATTGTGAAAAGAATAATGGGAAAATGCAAAGCTCTTAGAGACCCAGTAAGACTCACAGCTGTAATCGCTGACAAAGGTGCTTCTACAAATGTATAAAAACATGTTTTCACTTTGTCATTATGGGGTATTGTGTGTAGATGAGTGAAAAAAGAAAATCAATTCAGAATTCAGGCTGTAAAACAACAAAATGTGGAATAAGTCAAGGGGTATGAACACTTTCTGAAGGCATACTGTAAAAATACAACTACTTATAGGACAAGTATAAAGAAGAAGAAAAAAAAAAACACAGTATGCTTAAAATGTCAATTTTGAAAATATATTTGTCTGGCATATCTTATACAGTGAGGGAAAAAAGTATTTGATCCCCTGCTGATTTTGTACGTTTGCCCACTGACAAAGAAATGATCAGTCTATAATTTAAATGGTAGGTTTATTTGAACAGCGAGAGACAGAATAACAACAAAAAAATCCATAAAAACGCATGTGAAAAATGTTATAAATTGATTTGCATTTTAATGAGGGAAAGATATTTTAGCCTTGCTAGCAGTCTCAAAGTGCGATTGGCTTGTACACGGATTGTTCTATATGTTGCCTTCTAGGTCAGGTTACTATAGAGCACTTAGAGATTGTTCTATATGTTGCCTTCTAGGTCAGGTCACTATAGAGCACTTAGAGATTGTTCTATATGTTGCCTTTTAGGTCAGGTAAATATAGAGCATGTACAGATTGTTCTATATGTTGCCTTTTAGGTCAGGTTACTATAGAGCACTTAGAGATTGTTCTATATGTTGCCTTCTAGGCCAGGTTTCTATAGAGCACTTAGAGATTGATCTATATGTTGCCTTCTAGGTCAGGTTACTATAAAGCACTTAGAGATTACACAATAGAAATGTTAAGCTAATTTGCAATTGAGCCGACACATTCAGAGTCTCTGCTAACACGACAACACTGCCTTTAAATCTCAATCACTTTGTAAAGCAAATCTTCCGCTATACAGATTGAATAGAACCTCATTATTGTTATTTTATTGTGTTACTTGTTATAATTTTTACTTTCGTTTATTTGGTAAATATTTTCTTAACTCTTTCTTGATCTACATTGTTGGTTAAGGGCTTGTAGGTAAGCATTTCACAGTTGTATTCGGCGCATGTGACAAATAAAGTTTGATTTTATTTGATTTTATTGATTCAAGATGTGCTCATGTCCTCAGATGCCTCAGAATGTGTGTATCAGTCCGATCCGTCTTCATGGCAAGGTTTAGTTGACCTGAATCTCTCATCAGTCCTCTCTCAGAGATACCTGTCCTCGATGACAGTCTAATCTGCCCGTCTACACTGAGGCCTTCTGAGGTCTGCTGACAGGCCATTTACATGACAAATGAGACAGTGTTATTGGCCGCTCTCCTTAACAGTGAGTGTCTCTTCAACAGGAGGCTGTTTACTTAGATATTCACAGGATCAGATGACATTACACAAATATACAGTATAACACCTCTTGATGTTTGGCCCTTGTTCTATTTTATTTACCCCCTTAAGTACTAGAGGGAGAGGGATATGGATGACCTTGATTCTTTATGTTGGCTACACGTGGCTTGGACTTTGTTCTTTATGTTGGCTACATGTGGATGACCTTGATTCTTTATGTTGGCTACATGTGGATGACCTTGATTCTTTATGTTGGCTACATGTGGCTTGGACTTGATTCTTTATGTTGGCTACATGTGGATGACCTTGATTCTTTATGTAGGCTACATGTGGATGACCTTGATTCTTTATGTTGGCTACATGTGGATGACCTTGATTCTTTATGTAGGCTACATGTGGATGACCTTGATTCTTTATGTAGGCTACATGTGGATGACCTTGATTCTTTACGTTGGCAACATGTGGCTTGGACTTGATTCTTTACGTAGGCTACATTCACACGAGCCCCTGCCAGTCCAATGGTCAACACGGCAGTCATTAAGAGTCTTTTTGAATTATAGTGATTAAAATACATCTAAAAGAGAAGCCAGCTCCTGTCACCCTACACCAGACACTAACTATGAGGACAGAGCTCCTGTTATCCCCATGGCCCCACACCAGACACTAACTATGAGGACAGAGCTCCTGTTATCCCCATGGCCCCACACCAGACACTAACTATGAGGACAGAGCTCCTGTTATCCCCATGGCCCCACACCAGACACTAACTATGAGGACAGAGCTCCTGTTATCCCAATGGCCCCACACCAGGCACTAATTATTAAATAAAAATCTTATCAAATGTTATCTGTCATATTCTTCGTAAACAACAGGTGTAAACTAACAGTGAAATGCACAGACACTAATTATGAGGACAGAGTTCCTGCTAATGCATTTAAGTATTCCATGAGACAGTGAAGGGTTAAATTACATGCATCTGCTGCTCATAGAGGACACAATGCCTGGTTAGGTTTAAAAGTATTGTCACTGCTTTGAATTATGACCAACTTGAACGAGATGCTTCAAAAATGATCCAGCTGCTATAGATGTGTTTCTGTTTCTACAGATTTGTAAAAAGACTGAATCACCAGAGACAGCTGTTTAGTGGCCATTGGAATGAGAAAAAACACAAACACAGGTGCTTTCACTCTGAATTAAATAAATAAATATATATATATACACACAGTGCATTCAGAAAGTATTCAGACGCCTTGACTTTTTCCACATTTGTTATGTTACAATCTTATTTTAAAATGGCCAAAAAAAAAAAACTCATCAATCTACACACAATACCCCATAATGACATCACAATACCCCATAATGACATCACAATACCCCATAATACCCCACTCAAGGACATTCAGAGACATGTCCCGAAGCCACTCCTGCGTTGTCTTGGCTATGTGCTTAAGGTCATTGTCCTGTTGGAAGGTGAAACTTTGTCCCCATTCTGAGGTCCTGAGCGCTCTGGAGCAGGTTTTTACTAAAGATCTCTCTTTGCTTTCCCTCAATCCTGACTAGTCTCCCAGTCCATGCCACTGAAAAACATCCCCACAGCATGACGCTGCCAAAACCATGCTTCACCGTAGAGTGCCAGGTTTCCTCCAGACGTGATGCTTGGCATTCAGGCCAAAGAGTTCAGTCTTGGTTTCATCAAACCAGAGAATCTTGTTTCTCAGTCAGAGTCCTTTATCTGCCTTTTGGCAAACTCCAAGCGGTGGCTTGGCTTCCGCCTGGCCACTCTACCTTAAAGGCCTGATTGGTGGAGTGCTGCAGAGATGCTTGTCCTTCTGGAAGGTTTTCCCATCTCCACAGAGGAACTCTGTAGCTCTGTCAGAGGGACCATTGGGTTCTTGGTCACCTCCCTGACCAAGGCCCTTCTCCCCCTGATTGCTCAGATTGGCTGGGCTGTCAGCTTTAGGAAGAATCTTGGTGATTCCAAACTTTTTCCATTTAGGAATGATGGAGCCAACTGTGTTCTTGGGGACCTTCAACGCTGCAGAAATGTTTTGGTGCCCTTCCTCAGATCTGTGCCTCGACACAATCCTGTCCCGGAGCTCTAAGGACAATTTCTTTGAATTCATGGTTTGGTTTTTGCTCTGACATGCATTGTCAACTGTGGGACCTTATATAGACAATTGTGTGCCTTTCCAAATCATGTCCAATCAATTGAATTTACCACAGTTGTAGAAACACCTCAAGAATGATCAATGGAAACAGGATGCACCTCAACTCAATAACAAGTATCGTAGCAAATACTTAACTACTTAATGAATACTTAATACATTTGCAAAGATTTCAAAAAATCAGTTTTTGCTTTGTCATTATGGGTTAATGTGTGTAGATTGATTAGGAAATAAAATATGATTCAATCAATTTTAAAATGTGGAAAAAGTCAAGGATATACCAACCCTATCTTGTCACAACACAACTGATAAGCTCAATCACATTAAGAAGGAAAGAAATTCCACAAATGTACTTTTAACAAGGCACACCTGTTAACTGAATTGCAATCCAGGTGACTACCTCATGAAGCTGGTTGAGAGAATGCCAACAGTGTGCAAAGTTGTCATCAACGCAAAGGGTGGCTACTTTGAATAATCTAAAATATATTTTGAGTTGTTTAATCATATGTGTTATTTCATAGTTTTGATGTCTTCACTATTATTCTACAATGTAGAAAATAGTAAAAATAAAGAAAAACCCTTGAATGAGCAGGTGTGTCCAAACTTTTGACTGGTGCTGTATATATACACTGTATATATACTGAGTGTATAAAACATTAGGAACACCTGCTCTTTCCATGACATATACTGACCATGTGAAGCTACAGTATAATCCTTTATTGATGCCACCTGTTAAATCCAGTGTAGATGAAGGGGAGGAAACCGCTTAAAGAATTATGTTTAAGCCTTGAGACAATTGAGACATGGATTGTGTATGTGTTCCATTCAGGGGGTGAACTTTGAACGGGGAATGGTTGTTTCCTGTGTGTATGAAGAATGGTCCACCACCCAAAGGACATCCAGCCAACTTAACACAACTGTGGGAAGCATTGGAGTCAAGATGGGCCGGAATTCCTGTGGTACGCTTTTGGAAGTCGGGAGAGCTGGTTGGGGAAGACAAGGAGAAATGTGGAGGCCTCAGTCCTATACTTTTGGAAGTCGGGAGAGCTGGTTGGGGAAGACAAGGAGAAATGTGGAGGCCTCAGTCCTATACTGCGGCAAAATCGTCCGAATTGTTGTGGATTAAGTGCATCTGACCACAACATGGTATGTACAATGACCTAAAACTGTACTTTGACGGTATATAATTACACTGCGATGGATTCATGTAATGTTGGAATGGAAATTATAGTGACGACTCCATTGGATGATTGATTGAAAGTTTTGTATTTGTACAAACGTAATGAGTAAGAAGTGTTTGTTTGCATGAAATGCATGATAGGCCTATAAGACATTGAGGAGCCTAAATAAATTGATAGTACTGCATCCTAAATGACTGGGTGACAGACAGCATAAGGGCTGGAAGCACTTTTACTGGATTAAACTCTGGAAACCCCACACAAAACATGTGTCATGACTTAACTTTCATTAAAGAGCTACCATCTCCCAAATTAAACTTTAAAGGTCTTTACCTATAAAATCCACGAAACAGTCAACATATTAATCATAATATCTCATCATATCATCATTCTGAACAGTCGTAACCTCATACATCTGCAAAAACCCCTGCCTTACTCATGATTCAGTACTACACAAATTGGTTAATTATTTATTTACTAGCTAACTAAATAATAACACAGAATATAGACACACTTAACTACTAGGGAGTGGTGGGGCGCACCAACACTACCCGGTGAAATGCAAGGCGCCAAATTCAAAATCCAAAAGTTGAATTATTAAACATTCAGTATAGGTATAGGTATAGGTTGAACGAGTTCTCTTCACGTTTCAATGGGCGAGTGGATGGTGTATTTTCTCATCATAACGCACCAACCAAACTGAGATTTATGGATATAATAAAATACTTTTTCTAACAAAAGAACCATGGATTGTCTTCGTTGGACACTTGGGAAGCCCTCAGCAGAAGTTCTTCAAAAGGTAAGGGATTTGTTTTCGCTGTGAAAAGTGTTTTGTGTGAACCGTGATGGTTTATGAATGTATGCTAATGGAAAAAATATTGGAGGTGCTACCCTCAAACAATCAAATGTAGTGCTTTCGCCGTAAAGCCTTTTTGAAATCTTTGAAGCAGAGCTTTTGATGACTATGCAACACTTGTATATTGATGAATGTTTAATAATTCAACTTTTGGATTTTGAATTTGGCGCCTTGCATTTCACCGAGTAGTGTCGGGAGTGGGGCGCTAGCGCACCACCACTCCCTAATTAAGACACTGATGCCCTTTGCAACCACGTACCTACAGTATCTTGCAAAAGTATTCATCCCCCTTGGCGTTTTTACTATTTTGTTGCATTACAACCTGTAATTTAAATAGATTTTATTTGGATTTCATATAATGGACATACACAAAATTGTCTGGAGTGCCCAAAGTAAAATGCCTCCCACTCAGGCCCAGAAAATAGGATATGCACATAATTAGTACTAATGGATAGGGAACACTCTAAAGTTTCTAAAACAGTTAAAATAATGTATGTGGGTATAACAGAACTGATATAGCAGGCGAAAACCCAAGGAATTTCTGTCCAGAATTTATTTTGGTGACATTTCCTCAGTTTGATAGGCTTCCTATTGAAATCCCAGTATATTAGCTCCCAGATTGCAGTACCTAATGCATCAAATATGAGAGGTGCTATCCTCAAACAATCAAATGTTGTGCTTTCGCCGTGAAGTCTTTTTGAAATCTGACAACGCTGTGAAATTGCCAAGACTCAGAGCTTTTGATGACTATGCAACACTTGTATATTGATGAATTCTGAATTTTGGCGCCTCACATTTCACCGGGTAGTGTCGGGAACGGGGCGCTAATGATGCTTAAGAGGTTAAAGAATGATTTTTAAGCCTTGACACAATTGAGACATGGATTGTATGTCTGCCATTCAGAGGGGAGAGTGCAATGCAAAAGATTTAAGTGCCTCAAATAATATCTAACTTTATTTGTCACATGAGCCAAATACATGGTAAGGTCAACAAGTGTACAGTCGTGGCCAAAGGTTTTGAGAATGACACAAATTTTTATTTTTACAAAGTCTGCTGCCTCAGTTTGTATGATGGCAATTTGCATATACTCCAGAATGTCATGAAGAGTGATCAAATGAATTGCAAAGTCCCTCTTTGCCATGCAAATGAACTGAATCCCCCAAAACCATTTCCACTGCATTTCAGCCCTGCCACAAAAGGACCAGCTGACATCATGTCAGTGATTCTCTCATTAACACAGGTGTGAGTGTTGACGAGGACAAGGCTGGAGATCACTCTGTCATGCTGATTGAGTTTGAATAACAGACTGGAAGCTTCAAAAGGAGGGTGGTGCTTGGAATCATTATTCTTCTGTCAACCATGGTTTCCTGCAAGAAAACATGTGCCGTCATCATTGCTTGCACAAAAAGGGCATCACAGGCAAGGATATTGCTGCCAGTAAGATTTCACCTAAATCAACCATTTATCGGATCATCAAGAACTTCAAGGAAAATGGTTCAATTGTTGTGACGAAGGCTTCAGGGCGCCCAAGAAAGTCCAGCAAGCGCCAGGACCATCTCCTAAAGTTGATTCAGCTGCGGGATCGGGGCACCACCACTACAGAGCTTGCTCAGGAATGGCAGCAGGCAGGTGTGAGTGCATCTGCACGTACAGTGAGGCGAAGAATTTTGGAGGGTGGCCTGGTGTCAAGAAGGGCAGCAAAGAAGCCACTTCTCCCAGGAAAAACATCAGAGAGACTGATATTCTGCAAAAGGTACAGGGATTGGACTGCTGAGGACTGGGGTAAAGTCATTTTCTCTGATGAATCCCCTTTCTGATTGTTTGGGGCATCCGGAAAAAAGCTTGTCCGGAGAAGACAAGGTGAGCACTACCATCAGTCCTGTGTCATGCCAACAGTAAAGCATCCTGAGAACATTCATGTGTGGGGTTGCTTCTCATCCAAGGGAGTGGGCTCACTCACAATTTTGCCTAAGAAAACAGTCATGAATAACTTGTTAGGGAGTGGCAGCTGAGGGGTCGGTTTTGGAGAGTCTGGCGTGCCCAAAGTAAAATGCTTGCCACCCAGGCTCAGAAACTAAGATATGGACATAATTAGTACTATTGGATAGGAAACACTCTGAGGTTTCCAAAAGTGTTATCATTTTGTCTGTGAGTGTAAGAGAAGTCATTTGGCAGGCAAAAAACTGAGATTTTTCCATCCGGAAATGTCATTCCTTTTGGCTNAGTGAAAGATTATCACTTTTATTCATAAAAGATAAGCTAAGGAAGCATTTTAAATCGTTTTTGTTTTGTTGAGGGAAAGTTTATAGGTATAGTTGAACGCGTTCTCGTCACATTGGATTTTCTGAACACAAAGTGCCAACCAAAAGGAGATTTAAGGATATAATAAATTACTTTTTCTAACCAAATACCCATGGATTGTCTTCGTTGGACACTTAGGAAGCCCTCTGCAGACGTTCTACAAAAGGTAAGGCACAGGTTTTCCCTGTGAAATGCATTTTCTATCGACCGCGCTGGCTAAAGATTTCATGGTTATGGAAAATATGTGAGGTTCTAGCCTCAAACAATCAAATGTAGTGCTTTCGCCGTAAAGCCTTTTTGAAATCCGACAACGCTGTGATATTGCCAAGAAGCAGAGCTTTTGATGAGTATGGAACACTTGTATATTGGTGCATTTTTAATAATTCAATTTTGGAATTTTGTCTTGCATTTCACCTGGTAGTGTCGGGAGTGGGTGGATATAGCTAGCGACCCACCGCTCCCTGACAAGATAAAGAATGGTTCCAACACATCCTCCGAGATCAACTTCTTCCAACCATCCAGGAACAGTTTGGTGACGAACAATGCCTTTTCCAGCATGATGGAGCACCTTGCCATAAAGCAAATGTGATAACTAAGTGGCTCGGGAACAAAACATTGATATTTTGGGTCCATGGCCAGGAAACTCCCCAGACCTTAATCCCATTGAGAACTTGTGGTCAATCCTCAAGAGGCGGGTGGACAAACAAAAACCCACAAATTCTGACAAACTCCAAGCATTGATTATGCAAGAATGGGCTGCCATCAGTCAGGATGTGACCCAGAAGTTAATTGACAGCATGCCAGGGTGGATTGCAGAGGTCTTGAAAAAGAAGGGTCAACACTGCAAATATTGACTCTTTGCATCAACTTCATGTAATTTTCAAAAAAAAAAACTTTTGACACTTAAGAAATGCTTGTAATTATACTTCAGTATTCCCTAGTAACATCTGACAAAAATATCTAAAGACACTGAAGTAGCAAAACTTTGTGGAAATTAATATTTGTGTCATTCTCAAAACATTTGGCCACAACTGTAGACCTTACCGTGAAAAGTTTACTTACAAGCCCTTACCAGTTTTAGCAGTTTTGTCATGCTCATATTGAGGCAGAGGTTGTTGTCCTGGCACCGCCAGTCCTCTGACCTCCTCCCCATAGGCCTTTGAAGGTCGTACAGTGCCTTGCAAAAGTATTCATCCCCCCTTGGCGTTTTTCCTATTTTGTTGCATTACAACCTGTAATTGTAATAGATTTTTTATTTCGATTTCATGTAATAGACATGCACAAAATAGTCCAAATTGGTGAAAAATTACACCCCTTTTGCTATGAAGCCCCTAAATAAGATCTGGTGCAACCAATTACCTTCAGAAGTCACATAATTAGATAGATTGCACACAGGTGGACTTTATTTAAGTGTCACATGATCTGTCACATGATCTCAGTATATATACACCTGTTCTGAAAGGCCCCAGAGTCTGCAACACCACTAAACAAGGGGCACCACCAGGCAAGCGATACCATGAAGACCAATGAGCTCTCCAAAGAGGTCAGGGACAACGTTGTGGAGAAGTACAGATCAGTGTTGGGTTATAAAAAAATATCAGAAACTTTGAACATCCCACAGAGAACCATCAAATACATAATAAAAATATTGAAAGAATATGGCACCACAACAAACCTGCCAAGAAAGGGCCACCCACCAAATCTCACGGACCAGGCAAGGAGGGCATTAATCAGAGAGGCAACAAAGAGACCAAAGATAACCCTGAAGGAGCTGCAAAGTTCCACAGCGGAGATTGGAGTATCTGTCCATAGGACCACTTTAAGCCGTACACTTCACAGAGCTGGGCTTTATAGAAGAGTGGACAGAAAAAATCCATTGCTTAAAGAAAAAAATGAGCAAACACGTTTGGTGTTTGCCAAAAGGCATGTGGGAGACTCCCCGAACATATGGAAGAAGGTACTCTGGTCAGATGAGACTAAAATGTAGCTTTTTGGCCATCAAGGAAAACTATATGTCTGGCGCAATCCCAACACCTCTCGTCACCCCAAGAACACCATCCCTTTGGCGCGCTCCCGGTCCCGCACGCCAAAGACAAAAGTTACTTCCTCACTCCCCTTGGATAAACTTCTTCTTCTACTCTATTTTTCAAGGTAAACACATGAAGCCTTGTCTAAAGACTGTTGACATCTAGTGGAAGCCATAGGTACTGCAACCTGGGAGCTGGATTTCAGCATTTCCTATAGCAAGTCAATGGAAAAGGAGGCAGCTCACAGAATCACATTTTCTCGGATGGATTTTCCTCGGGTTTTCGCCTGCCATATCAGTTCTGTTATACTCACAGACATTATTTTAACAGTTTTAGAAATTTCAGAGTGTTTTCTATCAAATACTACTGCATATCCTAGTTTCTGGGCCTGAGTACCAGGCATTTTACTTTGGGCACGCCAGACTCTCCAAAACTCCGAACACTGCTAACAGGTTTTAATCAATTTTGAATTCAGGCTGTAACACAACAAAATGTGGAATAAGTCAAGGAGTATAAATAATTTCTGAAGGCACTTTAGGTGTAACATCTGTAAAAGGCCTTAGTTGTTTTTGGAAAAGTTGGTCGATGTTGAGACATGTTGGCACGTTTATAGAGATTTGTGTTATCAGCCTCGAAGGACCACTTCCAGGAAATTCTCTCTCCATACCTCTGGAACTACAAACAACTCTGTCGTTGGAGCAAATACCCAGTCTCAGTCTCACACATTTCCAGTGAATGTGGTTTCTTCTTCTCAAGGCTGTAATTATCCAAGTTATTTAGGGACGTGCCAACGGTGAGTCAGAGAACATTAACGCGTCAGAACTAAATAGGGGTTTAGGAGAAGACACCCCTGAAAGAGGTTTAAAGCCTGCTATTAATGGGAGAGTATACATGGCCCATTTTTAACGTGACAGGTTTACTGTAGCCGATAACACCATGCATTTACTCTAAATGTAAGTGGCGGAGGCAGGAGACTGATTGGAATATTGTATTTTTCTCTCTCGGGGAAAAGCTGGAGGAGGTGATACACTGTTCAAGACAATAAATCAATGACAATTAACCCTACAGTCAGTATTACTTTATGGAACAATGACAATAATCCAACTGCCATTATTACATGATTATATAAACGAACCACACACAGTTCTGGAGAACATATTCATTCTAAAACATCCCAATAGATGCTGTCATTTACCGTTTACGTTACACTTTGGTCATTGGGTTTGCTACTAACGTAGAGTTTGTATTTTCGTTCTCTGTACGCTCTGTTCCTCTCTGTATAATGTGTGTGTGTGTGTGTGGGGGGGGTTGGGCTGTGGTGTCTGTCTTGATGAGGTTTTATCCCTCTCTATGCCAGATCCTTGTAGAGCGGATTCAATCTAACTGACCCTTGTGCCCTCATGTTTGCAAAAATCCTGCTGTCTTATACACAACAGTGATTAAATGCCAGCCAGAGAAACAAGGTTCAACTGACGTCAAACGGCCTTGACCTGGGATTTAGTACTTCCATTTAATGGTTTAACAGCATCCTCTTGCAGCCTCTTTATTAATTATTTTGTGACTGTATAAAAAAAAACGTATAAACCCTTTACAACTTAACAATTAAAGTGTAATCAGTCTGACCTAGACATGACATTAATTGGTTTATGAAAATTAAAGTGGAACTGACAGCGTTTTAGTTACTCTGCAGATATGTAACAGACAGTCATAATATCAGTCAAAAATATCACATTCCCAGTTTATGCTACAAAAACAAACTTTAAAAGATGTTTTAAAAATGTGTTATATTTGACTCACAATTCCATGACGTACACTAAGGCGTTGTTGGCAGAATAGATGGATGCTGTTCAATGAATGATTAATATAATTCACCAATTCATTTCTTGTTAGTCCAAAAAATATTGCTATCAGGTTGTAAATGACAGCTGGTCTGGTACATTGTTTGCTGCCTACATTTGGGATGCACTGTTTCAGTTTCAATGACTCAATATTCTGGACAAAAACGGACGAATGTAAAGCTGGAAATGTCAATACAATCAAACTAGCAAGGGCAATGACCACAAGTCAGTCATAACGTGGCTAATAGGCCAGCGTATCTATTCATGTAGAAAGCTAAAAACACATAACCTAATATTAGCTAGCTGTTAGGATGTTGTCATGTCATTGGAGGAGTGAGTGACTGACTGACTGACTTTTTCCCCTCATATACATTTTTGATAGCTACACAGGTGTCAGCTAGCAAGAAATGTGAATAGCTTTGCTAGCTAGCTGTGCTGAACTTGAACGAATGTTATCCAGTTAGCATATCTCTTGCATTTGCAAATTCACTCTGGCGATCTACTCCGATTTCAGAGAACTCTCATCTGAGTGTGCTAGAGCGCAGAATATTTGATTAATTTACCAACGTGCGACACCCGCTGAATATGACCGGCAAAAAAAGTAAGTTAGTTACGAACCCTCTAGTTAACATGTAAACAGCCTAACCAGCTCTGCTAAGGTGAGTAAAATAGTGTTCTCTCATTTGTGTATGTAAGTAGCTAGCTAGCCAACTTTAGCCAGTTAGCTTGGGTGCTTGGATGGGACAAGCTGCAAAAAGATGAGCAGGATATTTACTATTCCACATCGTTTATCAGTGCAATTTTGAAGGGCAACTAACTGAAAAAGTTTGAGGGTTTATCTATGGTTCCTTCATTAGATTATATCTCAATCTTGCTCTGGCTAGCATTAGTTGTTGATCTTGTAGTTGTTGATGTGCATACAGGGAAAGATAGCCCACCTTTTTATGGTTGTTCGATCAATAGGACTGTAAAGTTCCCAATTGTAAGAGAACTCATGTGGTATTTACATATTTACAGAAATCCATTCAGGTGTATTTCGTGGATTTAGGTGAATGCATTCTAATGATCTGAAGTTGCGTTGTAGCAACTGGCTGTAAACACACAGTCCTGTTCAAAGTGAATGATGGCAGGCCCTACTGCCTGTAAACACACAGTCCAGTTCAAAGTGAATGATGCCAGGTCCTACTGCCTGTAAACACACAGTCCAGTTCAAAGTGAATGATGCCAGGACCTACTGCCTGTAAACACACAGTCCAGTTCAAAGTGAATGATGCCAGGCCCTACTGCCTGTAAACACACAGTCCTGTTCAAAGTGAATGATGGCAGGCCCTACTGCCTGTAAACACACAGTCCAGTTCAAAGTGAATGATGGCAGGCCCGTGTGGCAATTGGCTTGTTTGCATAAAGGCCTACTGTATCTCTGATTGGCTATGGCACGCCGGTCTGTGTAGACTCCAGTCCTGGACGAGACAGATGTTTTATTTACTGCAGTGTCTATTAATTGTCCAAACGCATTGCCACTTTCCCACTCTATATTGTTAAAGAATATTCACAAATGAATAACAATACCTGATTCCCAAACATTCTAAGAATTTATGAAAATGTGAAAATTACCATATCTAGGTGCTGGGTTGTCAGAAAATGTAATAGAAAAGTGTAATATTCTTCATGGTGGTGTAAATGAACACATTTTAATAAGATTTCATGTTCCAAAAATGCAATCAGTTCCACCTTAATGCCTTCTTACTGTAAAGTGTGTTTTAGTGCATAGCCATTTACTGTAGTGTACTGCATATGCTGCTGTATATAGATAATTTCACATAGTCAAGAAATAGTCACATAGTCGTTAGTCATTTCACGTAGTCACAGTCATTAATCTTTCATATAGTCAAGCAATATTCACATAGTCGTTAGTAATTTCCTTCATCTCCAATTGTTCCCTGAAAGACTTGAATATGTAAATTAAGATAAACTGATTAACATACCGAAGTCCCCACCCTACCTTTCTCTAGGGCTGTGTCTCCA
>QNTS01003360.1:107844-120741 GCA_003317085.1 Hucho hucho | reverse complement strand
CCTCCTTTCTCTAGGGCTGTGTCTCCACCCTCCTTCCTCTAGGACTGTGTCCCCACCCTCCTTCCTCTAGGGCTGTGTCTCCATCCTCCTTTCTTGAGGCTATGTCCCCACCCTCCTTTCTCTAGGGCTGTTTCCCCACCCTCCTTTCTCTAGGGCTGTGTCTCCACCCTCCTTTCTCTAGGGCTGTGTCTCTACCCTCCTTTCTCTAGGGCTGTGTCTCCATCCTCCTTTCTCTAGGGCTGTGTCGCTACCCTCCTTTCTCTAGGGCATTGTCCCCACCCTCTTTTCACTTAGGCTGTGTCCCCTATCGGTGTGCAGAAGTAGTGAACTAATATTATTAATGCAGGTTGCCTATTCTAAATGCACTGGATAAGGTACCAGCTGATTCAGCTGTCCCTGTTAGAGGACAAGGATAGCTCATAGAGACTTGGTGTTTCAGTTCAGAGAGCTGATTCAGCTGTCCCTGTTAGAGGACAAGGATAGCTCATAGAGACTTGGTGTTTCAGTTCGGAGAGCTGATTCAGCTGTCCCTGTTAGAGGACAAGGATAGCTCATAGAGACTTGGGGTTTCAGTTCGGAGAGCTGATTCAGCTGTCCCTGTTAGAGGACAAGGATAGCTCATAGAGACTTGGTGTTTCAGTTCAGAGAGTTGTTGCTCCCATTTTATTTGATCCTTTCCATGATCCATTTCATCTCCATAAGTGTGCATTGGACAAACAGATAACAGATAATAAAGGGATACATGCTGGATGGTTTCTTCAAGAGGCAGGAGTTGTTTGACACTAAACTAAAGACAAAGGGAACTCAGTTATTTAACCCATCAAAGCCTTCAACCCTGTCTAAGCCGGGGGAGGGGGTACTATTAAGTCATATGGAATTATTTTATTTCATTCCAAGAATCATTTTGCTATTTGATTTAGAATTTTTAAATACCTAATAGGTGTCCCCAAACTATATTTCCCAAAATAATTTGTATGAAATATGTTTTGGCCTTACTGCTATTAGCCCATCCAAACGCACACATGGAACAATACATAGTTCCTCAAAAAAATCGAAAGGAATTTTGTTCTGAAGTGTCGGTCCTATATCTGACAGAGTTAAGAAAGATCATGAAACATTGGCAATTTAAAAACATATATATTTTTGGCACGAAACAGTCTCTACATATACCCTACTTCCGAAAAGGTTTTCAAATGCTACCGAGGGATTTTCAGACGAGTCTCGTGAGGCCTGTGGTTGTCCTGGAGACAAAACAACTGACATGTACGAGTTTGTGGAGAGTCTCACCTTTCCGGGGCAATCCATTTGGACGCTACAGAGAATTTTGTGAGAAGATTGACTTATGGGATGTCTCCTGGTCTGACAAAAAAACGCTCTAGCTCTGTCACCTTTCACCGCATATGCTGAAGTGCAATATCGGCAGATGCCGTGGACTGAGACACATTAAATGCTATAAAAAAAAATGCTATAAAAATATCTCTAGTTTAAACTCATGGATTTTTTCAATGATGCTAATTACATCGACCTTAGGGGGTTAATAAGGGAATTGGCTGCATGTGTGCTCAGAGCATAGAGAAGTATAGAGGTCTGTATTGACCTAAACCCGGTATTAAAAGGGAAAGGTATTAACATGGGCAGCGCTATTGAGGACTCATAAGTTGCAATCTCTATATATCTCTATTGCTCAAAGGTGCCTGCAGTTATTAAAGGGACAGTTAACCAAAAAGTGCAATAAAAGGGACAGTTCCCTATAAAGAATGAGACACATTGGGAATCATTTGGGTAGTGCACTAATGGGGAATCATTTGGATAGTGCTCTAATAGGGTACCATTTGGGTAGTGCACTAATAGGGAATCATTTGGGTAGTGCTCTAATAGGGTACCATTTGGGTAGTGCCCTAATAGGGAATCATTTGGGTAGTGCACTAATAGGGAATCATTTGGGTAGTGCACTAATAGGGAATCATTTGGGTAGTGCTCTAATAGGGTACCATTTGGGTAGTGCACTAATAGGGAATCATTTGTGTAGTGCACTAATAGGGAATCATTTGGGTAGTGCTCTAATAGGGTACCATTTGGGTAGTGCACTAATAGGGTACCATTTGGATAGTTCTCTAATAGGGAATAATTTGGGCAGTGCACTAATAGTGAATCATTTGTGTAGTGCACTAATAGGGAATCATTTGGGTAGTGCACTAATAGGGAATCATTTGGGTAGTGGTGTAATAGGGAATCATTTGGGTAGTGCTCTAATAGGGCATCATTTGGGTAGTGCACTAATGGGGAATCATTTGGGACGCATCCATAATCTCTAAAATGTTAAGTCCAGTGACTGCTGAGCAGAGAAGGAGGCATATGTCATTGTGCTCTAGACAGCACTGGGATCAATGACACAGATTAAATCTGTGTCAGTCTCTGTGTTGTTCTCAATCCCATCAGTGTCTCTAGCAGAATCAGACACCCAAGGGGACTCCACGCTGGTTTCCCAAACCTCTTTCCCCACATAACACAGCCGGGAATATCCAACCCGCTTAAGGCATATCACATTGTAAAGAGGGATGCCTGTAGTCACTTCAACCATATCACACAGCTGAGGAGGGCGATCTTATTTATTTTTGTCTTATTTAAGTTGAATAGATAAGTAGTGTAGGCTTGTGGCCTGACACACAGGGGAGTGCTTGAAATAATCTCTTTCATCATGGCATCTGGACTTCCCCAGACAGAGGAAATGAGGCCCAAATACCACCTTGTTCCCTACATAGTGCAGTACTTTTGACCAGAGGGGGCCTGGTCAATAGTAGTGCACAAAATAAGGAATAGGGTTGCATTTGGGATGCGGCGACAAGTTCTTTGTTGTACCTACCTATCACAAACCCTCTTATGTAAAAATGCCCAAAAGCCACAAAGTACTTTCTAAACACCTGTTTATAAGAATGTTTGTTTGAAATGTCTCTAGCTCTCTTGACAACAATCTGAGTGCTGAAATGTCTCTAGCTCTCTTGACAACAATCTGAGTGTTGAAATGTCTCTAGCTCTCTTGACGACAATCTGAGTGTTGAATTGTCTCTAGCTCTTTTGACGACAACTTGAGTGTTGAAATGTCTCTAGCTCTCTTGACGACAACCTGAGTGTTGAAATGTCTCTAGCTCTCTTGACGACAATCTGACTGTTGAAATGTCTCTAGCTCTCTTGACGACAATCTGAGTGTTGAAATGTCTCTAGCTCTCTTGACGACAACCTGAGTGTTGAAATGTCCTTAGCTCTCTTGACGACAATCTGAGTGTTGAAATGTCCCTAGCTCTCTTGACGACAATCTGAGTGCTGAAATGTCTCTAGCTCTCTTGACGACAATCTGAGTGTTGAAATGTACCTAGCTCTCTTGATGACAATCTGAGTGTTGAAATGTCTCTAGCTCTCTTGATGTCAAGATCCTCGGAAGGGACAGACCAAGACGCAGCGATGCTTCCAGTATACATGTTTATTTGGAACGCAACTGGGACAAAAGTAACAAAACGAATGTAACGAAGATCGTGAAGCTGAACATAACATGTAAACTAAACAAGCTATGTACAAACAATAATCCACAAAACCTTTACGAAAACCCCAAACATATATATGGTTCCCAATTAGAGACAACGAACCACAGCTGCCTCTAATTGGGAACCATTACCCCAACATATAAATAGACAAACTAGAACCAAAATAACCCTACACCAAAATGAAACAAACACACGCCAGCCTAAACTCTGGCCTGGACGTGACACTTGATGACAATCTGAGTGCTGAAATGTCTCTAGCTCTCTTGATGACAATCTGAGTGCTGAAATGTCTCTAGCTCTCTTGATGATAATCTGAGTGTTGAAATGTCTCTAGCTCTCTTGACAACAATCGGAGTGTTGTTCAATGTAGCACTGACTCAATATTAGTTTAACCCTTGTGTGGTGTTCATCTTTTTGTTATTCACCCAGTGTTCCCGGGTCTGATGGACCCACACAATTATTGGGTTTTTAAAACTATACAGCCAGAACAATTTATGTAAAAATACTTAATACTTAGATGTTGACTTATATCAAATACAAGCGATATAGTCAGTGTACATGGTTAATATTTTCCATTTACCTCCGCTAGATCACATTTGTCAATAAAAGTGCTATTATTTTTTTTATTTTTATAAAATATGATTTTTGTCAACAGAAATCCATTATAATCAAGACATGGGTGGAATAAATCATGTTTATCTTGAACAAATATAAATGAAACAAGGTTTTTCATCACTATTGATGTTTATTGCTTTGAACTGAACATATTGGAAGGACACATTTTACATAGAGTATTTTATGGAAAATATAAATAAGCCCCACTGAACACAAATTATGCCGGTCTACACACCACATGAGGGACAGAGTTTTACCGTGTGTGTGTTGCAAATGTATTTCTTGCACTTGATGCATGTGTTCTGTGTCTTCCTGTCCTTCTTGGGTCCACACACATTGTAGCGCTTCTTCTTGTTGCTACCGGCTGCAATCTAGAATGAAGAAAACACTTAGGTCAGGAATTTTACTAACATCTCAATCATATATGTATATATAGTTACAGAAGGCCAAGGTAGGAGAGTCAGACACACACACACGTAACAACATCACTCACACGTACTTCCGGTGTTGGAGTTGTTGGTTCTGTGGGTCAGGCGGATGGGGCACCAGCATCCAGATGACAAATGCATGGTACACCAAGATGTCCAAGATGTTGAAGAATATCACAAGATGCCAGCGTGGGGTTCTTCTTTTGCAGCTGTAGCCAGTCACCAGCTTGTCTAAACTGTCCACCCCTCCTTTTGTTGCATTGTAATCCATTATGATTTCTGTTTTTTTATATTTCTGGCCAGATATTCTCCCATCCCTTTTCAGCGTACTCATGAGTACCACATTTTTTCCTTTCTTTGGCATGTAGGACACTAGGGACTTGTCGGCCGTGAACACACATTTACAGGAATTGATAGGCCTGTTCCGTGTATTCAACAGCTGAGGGGAGAGCTCTGGCTTGTGTTTTCATACTGTTCCTACCATCATCAGCTTACTCTTGAGGAGCTCCTGTCCCAGCTTGTGTGAAGTAAAAAAGTTATTGCATGTGATGTTGTGGCCACGGAGTCACTGTGTCACATCCAGGACAACCCGCATCCCTTGGTTCTTCTCAGGGGCTCCTCCATCTGGCTTCCACGTATACACTTGCAAGTTCCACGCATATGATGAAGCAGCAACACTGGCAGCCCTGATCTTGATTCCATATTTTGCAGGTTTAGACAGTATGTACTGCCTGAAGGGGCAGCGGCCCCTAAATGGCATAAGCTGCTCATCAACAGTAACGTTGGGCCCAGGGTTGTAAAACAGGGGAAGGCGGTCCACCCACTTGTCCCACACTGACCTGATTGCTGCTAGCTTGTATCTTTTTCGCCGAGCTGGTGTAGTGTCTCGATTATTGAATCTTATAATCCTGGAAATAATGTGGAAGTTTTCCAGAGACATTGTTGCACGGAAATGTTCTGCCAGTTTTTGCATCCCACAGGGATTCTGTGGATTCCCCATTGGATCTGAATACACCACCAAGGATAACTCTTGGGGATAATTAAGGAGCATTGGGTCACTGGCGCCCCACCCATTACAACTTCCGGAAAAATGTAGAGCGCCAAATTTAAAATGCAAATGTAGTAATATAAAACATTCATGAAAATACAAGTGTTGCACACTCTTCAAAAGCTTAGAATCTTTGCAATCTCACAGCGTTGTCAGATTTCAAAAAGGCTTACGGCGAAAGCAGAACATTTGATTGTCTGAGGACAGCTCCCCGTGTACTTCTCCCATTAGCATAATAATAAAACCAGTGCGGGTGTCACAAAACACATAAAAAGAGCTAAAATAAATTGCTTACCTTTGAAGATCTTCTGCTGATGGTAATCCGAAGTGTCCAAGCAAGACAATCAATGTTCCTTTTGTTCGAAAAAGTCCCTCTTTATATCCATAAAGCTCTGTTTGGTTGGCGCGTTCGATTCTGAAAATCCACCGTCCACTCGTCCCATTATACAAGACCAAAAATATACCTGTAAACTTTGTCCAAACAAATCAAACAACATTTCTAATCGATCCTTAGGTACACTATTATGTATATTAACTATAATATTTCACACGGATAATAACCTGGGCGATAGAAAAGTAAGAAACTGAGGAGCACGCTCCCGGGTCCCGCACGCCACAGACAGAAGTTACTTCCTCACTCTCCTTGGATAATCTTCTTCTACTCCCCTATTTTTCAAGGTAAACGCTTGAAGCCTTGTCTAAAGACTGTTGACATCTAGTGGAAGCCATAGGTACTGCAACCTTAAGCACTTCCTATAGCAACTCATTGGAAAAGGAGGCAGCTCACAAAATCACATTTTCTTGGATGGATTTCCCTCTAGTTTTCGCCTGCCATATCAGTTCTGTTATACTCAGGCTTTATTTTAACAGTTTTTGAAACTTCAGAGTGTTTTCTATCCAATACTACTAATTATGTGCATATCCTAGTTTCTGGGCCTGAGAACCAGGCATTTTACTTTGGGCACGCCAGACTCTCCAAAACTCTGAACACTGATGCCGCTCCCTAACAGGATTTATAAGAACCCCAAAGTATGCATGTAAATGAGTTTGGTCCATCTCCTTCCATCTCTCTCCAAAAACATGCCTTCCCTCCAAATTAGTGCAGTCCAGAATGATTTTCTGGATGGTGTCTGGGATGAACAGTTCAAAAGAAGACTTTATGTCCTGCACATCCGTAACCGCCATCCACGTCGGCCCTGGTTGCATCCTTATCACATTGGCAGTCATGTGGGGTGGCTCATTCCTTGGGCAAGATAACCATTACATTTCAAAGTTTTTTTTCATCCATATTTCTCCTCCTGCAGGGTACTGATGGTTGCTGACGGGCTGGTCCTGGGGCTGGCTGCTGACTGGCCGGCCCAGGGCCTGGCTGAGGGTCAATCTCATCCTCTTCTTCCAACTCACTGTCAGCCTTTTAATTGACAGAGACATGATCCTTACATTCTGAAAATTCTTAATCTTCCAAAGTGGAAGACACTCCTTCCACACTAGCTTCTCTCTCTGCAAAAAATATTTCTAAGGCCCGCTGAGCAAAGAATTTTTTTGCCATACTGATTGAATGTGGTATGGAGGCATACATGCAAAGCTATTTCTTTGTTGTGTCCTTCCCCCAATTTCCACCTGGCTGGGGTAGAGTGTGGGAAAATACTGAATGTATCGAAATAATGTATTGTAACAACATTGCGCAGGTTCCTGCAAGACATTGTCTAGTTTCAAACATTACAAAAGGTACATTTATTTGATTTATTATTTATTTAACTTTTATTTAACTAGGCAAGTCCGTTAAGAACAAATTCTTATTTACAATGACGGCCTACACCGGACAACACTGGGCCAATTGTGCTCCGACCTATGGGACTCCCAATCATGGCCGGTTGTGATACAGCCTGAATTCAAACCAGGGTGTCTGTAGTGACGCCTCTAGCACTGAGTGGACCCGAACACTGCGTACAGTGGCTTGAGAAAGTATTCACCCCCCTTGGCATTATTCCTATTTTGTTGACTTACAACCTGGAATTCAAATTGATTTTTGGGGGGTTTGTAACATGTGATATACACAACATGCCTACCACTTTGAAGATGCAAAATATTTTTTATTGTGAAACAAACAAGAAACAAGACAAAAAACTGAAAACATAAGCGTGCATAACTATTCACCTCCCCAAAGTCAATTCTTTTTATAGCCACCTTTTGCAGCAATTACAGCTGCAAGTCTCTTGGTCTCTATAAGCTTGGCACATCTAACCACTGGGATTTTTGCCCATTCTTCAAGGCAAAACTGCTCCAGCTCCTTCAAGTCGGATGGGTTCCGCTGGTGTACAGCAATCTTTAAGTCATACCACAGATTCTCAATTGGATTGAGGTCTGGGCTTTGACTAGGCCATTCCAAGCCATTTAAATGTTGCCCCTTAAACCACTCAAGTGTTGCTTTAGCACTATGCTTAGGGTCATTGTCCTGCTGGAAGGTGAACCTCCATCCCAGTCTCAAATCTCTGGAAGTGAAACAGGTTTCCCTCAAGAATTTCCCTGTATTTAGTACCATCCATCATTCCTTCAATTCTGACCAGTTTCCCAGTCCCTGCCGATGGAAAAAAATCACCATGCTTCACTGTGGGGATGGTGTTCTTGGGGTGATGAGAGATTTTGGGTTTGTGCAAGACATAGTGATTTCCTTGATGGACAAAAAGCTACATTTTTGTCTCATCTGACCAGAGTACCTTCTTCCATATGTTTGCTTATTATTTTCTTTAAGCAATGACTTTTTTCTGTCCACTCTTCCGTAAAGCCCAGCTCTGTGGAGTGTACGGCTTAAAGTGGTGCTATGGACAGATACTCCAATCTCAGCAGTGGAGCTTTGCAGCTCCTTCAGAGTTATCTTTGGTCTCTTTGTTGCCTCTCTGATTAATGCCCTCCTTGCCTTGTCCGTGAGTTTTGGTGGGCGACCCTCTCTTGGCAGGTTTGTTGTGGTGCCATATTTTTTCAATTTTTTTATAACCAAACCCTGATCTGTACTTCTCCACAACTTTGTCCCTGACCAGTTTGGAGAGCTCCTTCGTCTTTATGGTGCCCCTTACTCAGAACAGGTGTATATATACAGTCGTGGCCAAAAGTTTTGAGAATGACACAAATATACATTTTCACAAAGTCTGCTGCCTCAGTTTGTATGATGGCAATTTGCATTTACTCCAGAATGTCATGAAGAGTGATCAGATGAATTGCAATTAATTGCAAAGGACCAGCTGACATCATGTCAGTGATTCTCTCGTTAACACAGGTGAGTGTTGACCAGGACAAGGCTGGAGATCACTCTGTCATGCTGATTGAGTTTGAATAACAGACTGGAAGCTTCAAAAGGAGGGTGGTGCTTTGAATCATTGTTCTTCCTCTGTCAACCATGGTACCTGCAAGGAAACACGTGCCATCATCATTGCTTTGCACAAAAAGGGCTTCACAGGCAAGGATATTGCTGCCAGTAAGATTGCACCTAAATCAACCATTTATCGGATCATCAAGAACTTCAAGGAGAGCGGTTTAATTGTTGTGAAGAATGCTTCAGGGCGCCCAAGAAAGTCCAGCAAGCGCCAGGACCGTCTCCTAAAGTTGATTCAGCTGCAGGATCGGGGCACCACCAGTACAGAGCTTGCTGAGAAATGGCAGCAGGCAGGTGTGAGTGCATCTGCACGCACAGTGAGGCGAAGACTTTTGGAGGATGGCCTGGTGTCAAGAAGGGCAGCAAAGAAGCCACTTCTCTCCAGGAAAAACATCAGGGACAGACTGATATTCTGTAAAAGGTACAGGGATTGGACTGCTGAGGACTGGGGTAAAGTAATTTTCTCTGATGAATCCCCTTTCTGATTGTTTGGGGTGGTGAGCGCTTCCATCAGTCCTGTGTCATGCCAACAGTAAAGCATCCTGAGACCATTCATGTGTGGGGTTGCTTCTCAGCCAAGGGATTGGGCTCACTCACAATTTTGCATAAGAACACAGCCATGAATAAAGAATGGTACCAACACATCCTCCGAGAGCAACTTCTCCCAACCATCCAGGAACAGTTTGGTGACGAACAATGCCTTTTCCAGCATGATGGAGCACCTTGCCATAAGGCAAAAGTGATAACTAAGTGGCTCAGGGAACAAAACATCGATATTTTGGGTCCATGGCCAGGAAACTCCCCAGACCTTAATCCCATTGAGAACTTGTGGTCAATCCTCAAGAGGCGGGTGGACAAACAAAAACCCACGAATTCTGACAAACTCCAAGCATTGATTATGCAAGAATGGGCTGCTCTCAGTCAGGTTGTGACCCAGAAGTTAATTGACAGCATGCCAGGGCGAATTGCAGAGGTCTTGAAAAAGAATGGTCAACACTGCAAATATTGACTCTTTGCATCAACTTCATGTAATTGTCAATAAAAGCCTTTGACACTTATGAAATGCTTATAATTATACTTCAGTATTCCATAGTAACATCTGACAAAAATATCTAAAGACTCTGTAGCAGCAAACATTGTGGAAATTTATATTTGTGTCATTCTCAAAACATTTGGCCACGACTGTACACTGAGATCATGTGACAGATCATGTGACACGTAGATTGCACACAGGTGGACTTTATTTATCTCATTGTGTGACTTCTGAAGGTAATTGGTGGTACCAGATCTTATTTAGGGGCTTCATAGCAAAGGGGGTGAATACATATGCACACACCACATCTATTTTTATCATTTCACTTCACCAATTTGGACTATTTTGTGTCCATTACATGAATTCCAAATAAAATGCCAAGGAGGATGAATACTTTAGCAAGGCATATTATAATAATAATAATAATAATATATTATATAATAGTATAATAATATCATGTATGTAATATAAATATGTAGGGGGGGTGCACAGTGTGCACTCAATGAAAATGTGTTCTTTTACATGTTCTTCACAGAAAATGAGTCAAGGCCAATGAGTCTCAGGTTGAAAAAATAATTCATTGTATCATTTTTCTTTTAGTAATCATTGAAAATGGGTCCCACTGACCCAATCACCACACAAAGGGATATTGTGTGAGCGCAAAATCTAACAACAAAATTCATGCGCTCTTCTTCTTCTTCAGCACCTCCATTTGTTGGAGTTAAATTCTACGTTTAAAATGGCAGCCTATTCCCTAAATACTACTTTTAACCAGGTACCATAGAGCACTATAAAGGGAAGTAGTGCACTATAAAGGGAATGGCATAAAATTACAAAATACCATAGAGATCAATTTATCAAAATACACTACAAAATACTTGTGAAATATATTGAATTAAAATACATGTTGTAATTTGAAATACAGAAATTATTTTGCAAGTAGCCAGACCGAACAACATCAACATTCTCAGTAATGGTTAAAGAAACATTTTGCTTGCTATGACTGTGACACGTGTTGTTTAATGACCTCATTTGAATGCACTGACTGGAAGTCACTCTGGATAAGAGTGTCTGCTAAATGACCAAAATGTATGTGAAAATGAACATACCAAAATTAACTGTAAAGCACACTGGGTATTATTTTTGGCCTTGTTTCGGGGGTCATGTTTAGATAGGATACAGCTTAACCTAATTATCCTAACCTGTCCACCCCGTTCACGAAAATGGATCGCTCCTATAGACAGTGAGTCATGTGGCCGTGGCTTGCTATATAAAGCAGGCAGACAGGCATCGAGCATTCAGTAACTTTTCTATTGAACGTTAGAATGGGCTAAACAAGTGTCGTAAGCGACTTTGATCGTGGTATGATTGTCGGTTCCAGGCGCACCGGATCCAGTATCTCAGAAACGGCCGCCCTCCTGGGCCTTTCACACATGACAGTTTCTAGGGTTTACCGAGAACGGTGCGACAAACTAAAAATATCCCGTCAGCGGCAGTCCTGTGGGGGCACAAATGAGAGAGGTTAAAGGAGAATGGCGCAAGCTAACAGGCTGGGCCACAAACAGACAAATAACGGCACAGTACGACAGTGGTGTGCAGAACGGCATCTCGGGAACACACAACTCGTCGGTCCTTCTCACGGATGGGCTAATGCAGCAGATGACCACGCCAGGTTCCACTCCTATCAGCTAAAAACAAGAAGAAACGGCTCCAGAGTGCAGGGCATCACCAACACTGGACCAATCACCAATCACCAATCTGCAGCAACTGCATGATGCCAGTTGATGGGTGTACATAATAAATTGTCCGGTTTGTGTGTATATTTAGTTAATAATTTAGCAGACACCCTTATCACACCATAGTGCCATCAGACTTCTGATACCAATGCATGGTGAAAGGGGGGGCACAAAATGATGTACTGCTATAAACACACACACACACACATATTAGTCCTTGATCAGAACAACAGGGTATCTCAATCAGCCACCATTCTAAACAGCCCAGTTCTGAAAACCCTGAGGGGCTTGTCTGTCATGGAGAGAGATTGAGAAGGGGCCTTATTCCACTAGGCTGGGTTCCAAATGGAAGGGGCCTTATTCCACTAGGCTGGGTTCCAAATGGAAGGGGCCTTATTCCACTAGGCTGGGTTCCAAATGGAAGGGGCCTTATTCCACTAGGCTGGGTTCTAAATGGAAGGGGCCTTATTCCACTAGGCTGGGTTCCAAATGGAACCCTATGCCATACTTTTCACCAGAGCCTTATTGACTCAAGACATTTCACTTTTCCATTTTTTATTAATTTGTAAGAAAACAAAATACATAATTCCACTTTGACATTATGGGGGGTTGTGTGTAGGCCAGTGACACAACATCTCAATATAATCCATTGTAAATTCAGGCTGTAACACAACAACGTGGAAAATAATTCAAAGGGTGTGAATACTTTCTGAAGGGACTGTTGTGCACTACTTTTGACGAGGGCTCATATCAGCTCTGGTTAAAACTAGTGCACTACTTCTGACGAGGACTCATATCAGCTCTGGTCAAAACTAGTGCACCTCATTTGATGAGGACTCATATCAGCTCTGGTTAAAATTAGTGCACTACTTCTGACGAGGACTCATATCAGCTCCGTTTAAAACTAGTGCACCACAGTATGCAGGGACTAGGGGGCCAGCTGGAACGCAGCCCAGAACAGCCATCTGTTGTTCTCTGCTACAACACATGCTTTGTTGTTCTCTGCTACAACACATGCTTTGTTGTTCTCTGCTACAACACATGCTTTGTTGTTCTCTGCTACAACACATGCTTTGTTGTTCTCTGCTACAACACATGCTTTGTTGTTCTCTGCTACAACACATGCTT
>QNTS01003360.1:75095-88350 GCA_003317085.1 Hucho hucho | reverse complement strand
TCTCATCTTTTTAAGTTGGAGAACTTGCACAATTGGTGGCTGACTAAATACTTTTTTGCCCCACTGTATGTCTTCTCTGTAGGACTTGACATCAATCATATTTATTTATAAAGCCCTTCTTACATCAGGTGATGTCTCAAAACGGTGTATAGAAACCCAGCATAAAACCGCAAACAGCAAGCATTGCATAAATCACTCACCACCCCCATACCTCTTAAAAGGTCAAACAATTGAATATGTTCAGTAAATATGCGTGAGTTTGTCTGATATGGACACAAGGTGTACCAAACGAGCCGCCTGTACCTTATGGGTTGTATGTTGTATTGTTTTTCCATGTCCGACAGAGGGGGGGGGCAATTCTGCAGTGAAATTAATGGAACTAGTGCCCAAAAAATCCATTCAGAACTTTCAGAACTTCATAATACATTTTAACTGTATAAAACAAATAATCCTTCAAGTCATGTCATATACCCTCTTTTTTAAAATAATATTTGTAAAGGATTCAAAGGGTGAATAATGAATAATTTATATAATTTTTTGTTTAATATTCAAGATTTTTATTTGTTAAATAAATTCAGTAAGTCTCACACAAATATAGATCAGTCCACTTTGTTCTACAGCTCCCAAGCTTTCTGTGGATACAAGGGTTTCATTGTCTATTCTTCATGGCCCTCTACTTTCTTTTATCCAGGCAGAGCAAATATACAGGAGCATTTTATAGCTCCAAGGCTGTCAGCTCAAGACTTACCCTGCGGCAGAATGGTGTCTATCTCTCAGTTATACCCCCAACAGAGTGTATTAATACTTTATCCTGCAGTAGAAGGGTGTCTATCTCCCAGTTATACCCCCAACAGAGTGTATTAATACTTTATCCTGCGGCAGAAGGGTCTCTCTCTCTCTCTCTCTCTCTCTCTCTCTCTCTCTCTCTCTCTCTCTCTCTCGCTCTCTCTCTCTCTCTCCCTCTCCCTCTCCCTCTCCCTCTCCCCAACTAGAGGGTTTTAGATAAGACAGCACACTTGCCACGGCTACTCATATTTTTATATCTAAAGTACAAAAGGCAGACGGGGGTGAGCAAGAGACGTAAAATTAAGTTATATCGGATCACAGATATTTGGAGAATCATGAGAGTGAGTGCCGTGTTGACATTATGTTGGGATGTGAGGATGGAATACAGGTAGAATATGTGTTAGAATACAGTATAGAATACAGGATGGAATACAGGTAGAATATGTGATAGAATACAGGATGTACTGATATGTTAGAGGTATGTTACAGATATGTAACAGATATGTTAGAGGTATGTTACAGATATGTTAGAGGTATGTTAGAGGTATGTTACAGATATGTTACAATATGTTAGAGGTATGTTACAGATATGTTACAGGTATGTTACAGGTATGTTACAGATATGTTACAGGTATGTTACAGGTATGTTACAGATATGTACAGATATGTTACAGATATGTTACAGATATGTCACAGGTATGTCACAGGTATGTTACAGATATGTTACAGGTATGTTAGAGGTATGTTAGAGGTATGTTACAGATATGTTACAGAAATGTTACAGATATGTTACAGACATGTTACAGGTATGTTACAGATATGCTAGAGGTATGCTAGAGGTATGTTACAGGTATGTTAAAGGTATGTTACAGACATGTTACAGATATGTTACAGATATGTAACATGTATGTTAGAGGTATGTTAGAGGTATGTTAGAGGTATGTTAGAGGTATGTTACAGACATGTTACAGGTATGTTACAGATATGTTACAGATATGCTAGAGGTATGTTACAGATATGTTACAGGTATGTTACAGATATGTTACAGATATGTTACAGATATGTTACAGACATGTTACAGTTATGTTCCAGGTATGTTACAGATATGTTCCAGATATGTTACAGACATGTTACAGACATGTTACAGACATGGTACAGGTATGTTACAGGTATGTTACAGTTATGTTACAGGTATGTTACAAGTATGTTACAGATATGTTACAGGTATGTTACAGATATGTTACCGATATGCTGCTTCATAGAGGTGCCGGGTTCAGACACCATTCCACCATAACAAAAGAACACAATATGGAATTGGCTAATCTTTTCTTTGCCACAACTCGTTTCTTTCATAAATCTTCCTTTTGAACTTCATTGTTCTACCATTTAGAATAATTCATATTTTTTATTCAAAGACACATTTTATATTATGAGATTCAAACTTGTAACTTTTTTTCTTATCAAAAGTAGGTAGAACTCTAAAATGTCTCACTTGTCATTTATTTTTATTTTTTTATTGGCATTTTAAGGTCAAAATACGATACCCCTTTTAAATTAAGATTTCATTAGAATAATGAAGAACTCTGTTTATGTAACTATTTAATTGGACGTCAAACATTCCATATAACTTCTTTCAATTACTATAAAAGAGTTCCGATGCCATGATTTTCTACACTCTGAAATGTTAAATACAAAAACAATCTTGATTGTGAAGAAAAATAAAATCAACTCAACTTTCCAAATTTTTAAGCATAAAGATTTAGCTCATGTTTTAAAGGCTGTACTCCTCCAACCTCTCTGGCAGGGAAGTTACTGTATGTTTTAATTGACTTTTAATATGCAGTGTATCAGCCAAGAGAGCCCTATTCCATTGAAAATGGAGTGGAGTAATACATTTGAACTTCTGGGCAGTTCAGCCCATCTGTCACCAAAAACAGTCGTCATGCCTTACCAAATGAACAGTGAAAGGGAAAGAGGGATTCACTTCCTAGCATTCCTAGCAAACACAGGGAGGTGATGTTTCTGTGTTACACTCAGATATAACACTGGTGTTAACCCCACTATAATCAACACTCAGATATAACACTGGTGTTAACCCCACTATAATCAACACTCAGATATAACACTGGTTTTAACCCCACTATAATCAACACTCAGATATAACACTGGTGTTAACCCCACTATAATCAACACTCAGATATAACACTGGTGTTAACCCCACTATAATCAACACTCAGATATAACACTGGTGTTAACCCCACTATAATCAACACTCAGACATAAAACTGGTGTTAACCCCACTATAATCAACACTCAGATCTAACACTGGTGTTAACCCCTCTAGAATCAACACTCAGATACAACACTGGTGTTAACCCCACTAGAATCAACACTAAGATTTCACACTCGCAACAATTTTAACCTCAACACAGATTTTAACACCCACTAATTTGCTGTGTAGTCAGTGTCGTCGTATCTAAGAAGGGAATTTATTACTTAGGTTTTCTAATAAATGTTATACTCCATAAACTACTAGTAGAACCAGGAGACGGGAGAACATTTAATATTTTTACCTGACAGATGTGGAAACATTCTATGGAGGGAGAGATAGAGCTCCTAAATTCTTCTGCAAAAAAGAGAATTAGAGTTGGATAAATATAGGATTAACTTACACTTTTTCACAAGGATTTATAAAGGATAATAACGTCAACATTAAAACCTTCCATCCAAATCAAAATTCCATACTTAAAACCTTGATTTCGGACAAAATGACCTACTCTACCAAGGACTATCAAGAAAAGAAAAAAACCTGCAGAAGCAACCACATTGGAACCTGGAAATATCATACCAAAACACAAAACTGAGAGTAATATTAGGTCTGAAGCTACTTATGAAGCCTGGCAGCACCTCTAATTAGCAGTGAAGTGTGAAGTCAGATGTGTGAAAACTCTTGAGCCCAACAATAGCAGGAGACTTTCAGATAAACTTTTTCCCAAACACAAAGTGGCTAAACTCTGGTGCCCAAACACTAGGAATGCCCTGGAGCTGTTGTCAGAGGACAGACTAGGGTCCCCCAGCTACATCATAATTCACACAGGCACAAATGATCTGAGGGCCCAGCAGGAAAGGGTGGCAACAGCACTCAAAGGAGTGATTGAAAAAGCTTCTAAGGCACTGTCTCGCACCAACGCACAAGTGGTTCTCTCTACCCTGCTACCACGGAAATACTTTCACCCCGCCACCATACAGCGGGTGAATGCAAGCATTTCGCGAGACTGTACCTCAAAACCTAATGTCTACCTTGCCCACCACTGCACCCTGGACTTGAACAGTCTTTACGACCAGGTCCACCTCTACAAGGCAGCAATTCCGACTTTTGCCAGGACCCTGAAGGACGTCACCCTCAACCGTAGCCTCAACACCTCACACAGGAGCAACAGAGCAACGGACACAAAGCCAAGACCAGCGGAACACAGACCTGCAAGACCCCCCCACCGAGAGAACCCACACCAAGTGTACCAACACAAAGACCACAGCATCACCAGCCACAGCCCAACCAGCTAAGACCACCCCGAGCAAACCCTGGACATACCTTCTATAGGCCCCCCCATGTCAGACCTATTCCCCTTCTGCCCAACCTTGCCCCCAGCCCCTGCGGCAAGGAACTCAAAAAGCAGGACATATGCCCAGGCCATGAGTAGAGCAACATGCCCAACCCCCACTATTACACCTGCCAAAGCCCCATCCTGCGACCTAAGAGGTATGTATCAGATGCTCAACATACTCTTCTCACACCTACTGTGATGGTCCAGACCTAAACCACACAAAACAACACTAGACACTATGGAACACAAAGCTTTTACTATCTCATCCTGGAAAATACAAGGTCTGAAGTCATCTGCCTTTGGCCTAAAGAGCAGGAATCCAGACTTCAAAGACATTGGAAATACAGACATTGTCGTTCTACAAGAAACAGGGTATAAAGGAGATGGACCCACTGATTGCCCTCTAGGTTACAGAGAGCTGGTAGTCCCATCCACTAAATTACCAGATGTGAAACAGGGAAGAGACTCAGGGGGTATGCTAATTTGGTATAGAACAGACCCACTCTATTAAATTAGTCAAAACAGGAACATTTTACAACTGGGTAGAAATAATTAATAAGGAAAATATCTCAACAAAGAAAAATGTCCTTATTTGTGCTACCTATATCCACCCAATAGAATCCCCAAACTTTAACGATGACAGCTTCTCCATCCTAGAGGGGGAGTTCAACCATTTCCAGGCTCAGGGACATAAATGCCAGATCTGGACAAGAACCCGACACCCTCAGCATACAGGGGAGAAAAAAAACACCTACCTGGAGGTGACAGCATTCCCTCCCCCATATGCCACGCTAGACACAAATACGACAACATCTCAAGACATCAGTCAGGAAGTGGTATCCTACAGTGGCTTGCGAAAGTATTCACACTTTGCATTTTCCTATTTTGTTGCTTTACAACCTGGAATTAAAATAGATTTTGGGGGGGTTTGTATCATTTGACTACACAACATGCCTACCACTTTGAAAACATATATTTTTTGTGAAACAAACAAGATACAAGACAAAAAAACAGAACTTGAGCGTACATAACTATTCACCCCCCCAAAGTCAATACTTTGTAGAGACAATTTTTGCAGCAATTACAGCTGCAAGTCTCTTGGTGTATGTCTCTATAAGCTTGGCACATCTAGCCAAGATTTTTGCCCTTTTTTCAAGGAAAAACTGCTGCAGCTCCTTCAAATTGGATGGGTTCCGCTGGTGTACAGCAATCTTTAAGCCATACCACAGATTCTCAATTGGGTTGAGGTCTGGGCTTTGACTAGGCCATTGCAAGACATGTCAATGTTTCAGGGTAATCTTTGGTCTCTTTGTTGCCTCTGATTAATGCCCTCCTTGCCTGGTCCGTGAGTTTTGGTGGGCGGCCCTCTCTTGGCAGGTTTGTTGTGGTGCCATATTCTTTAAATGTTCTTTAAATAATTGATTTAATGGTGCTCTGTGGGATGTTCAAAGTTTCTGATATTTTTTTTAAACCCAATCATGTACTTCTCAACTTTGTCCCTGACCTGTTTGGAGAGCTCCTTGGTGTTCCTGGTGCCGCTTGCTTGGTGGTACCCCTTGCTTAGTGGTATTGCAGACTCTGGGGCCTTTCAGAACAGGTGTATATATACTGAGATCATGTGACAGATCATGTGAGACTTAGATTGCACACAGGTGGACTTTATTTAACTAATTTTGTGACTTCTGAAGGTAGTTGGTTGCACCAGATCTTATTTAGGGGCTTCATAGCAAAGGGGGTGAAAACATATGCACCCACAACTTTTCAGTTTTTTTGTTTTTTGAAACTTGTAAATTTTTTTCATTTCACTTCACCAATTTGGACTAGTTTGTCTATGTCCATTACATGAAATCTTCAATAAAAATTAATTTAAATTACAGGTTGTAATGCAACAAAATAGTAAAACCACCAAGGGGGTTGAATACTTTTGCAAGGCACTGTAAATTAAATGATAAAATATACAGACCAACTGGCTATAATTAAACTATTTTTTTCTTTCCTCAGCTCTGGCATCTTCCCCAATATTTGGAATCAAGGAAGGGTTGCATCACTGCCTTGCATGGTAACTGCTCGGCCTCCGACCGCAAGGCACTACAGAGGGTAGTGCGTACGGCCCAGTACATCACTGGGGCCAAGCTTCCTGCCGTCCAGGACCTCTATACTAGGCGGTGTCAGAGGAAGGCCCTAAATTGTCAGACTCCAGCCACCCTAGTCATAGACTGTTCTCTCTGCTTACGCATGGCAAGCGGTACCAGAGCGCCTAGTCTAGGTCCAAGAGGCTTCTGAACAGCTTCTACCCCCAAGCCATAAGACTCCTGAACATTTAATCAAATTGACACCCAGACTATTTGCTTTGCCCCTCTACTCTATGTTATTATCTATGCATAGTCACTTAATAACTCTACCTACATGTACATATTACCTCAATTACCTCGACTAACCGGTGCCCCCGCACATTGACTCTGTACTGGTACCCCCTGTATATAGGCTTTCAATTGTTATTTTACCCGTAGTCTTTAATTAATTTGTCACTTATATTACACTTTTTTTAGGTATTGTCTTAAAACTGCATTATTGGTTATTAAGGGCTTGTAAGTAAGCATTTCACTGTAAGGTCTACACCTGCTGTATTCGGCGTATGTGACAAATATAATTTGATTTCATTTTGACACAAAATACTATGCACACCTCGGCCTAAACATCAGCGCCACAGGTAACTTACACAAAGCTGTGAACGATCTGAGAGACAAGGGAAGAAGGGCCTTCTATGCCATCAAAAGGAAAATAAAATTTGACATACCAATTAGGATCTGGCTAAAAATACTTGAGTTAGTTATAGAACCAATTACCCTTGATGGTCGTGAGGTCTGGGGTTCGCTCACCAATCAAGAATTTACAAAATGGGACAAACAACAAATTGAGACTGTGCAAAAAATTCAGCAAAAATATCCCCAGTGTACATCGTAAAACACCAAATAATGCATGCAGAGTAGAATTAGGCCGATACCAACTAATTATCAAAATCCAGAAAATAACTGTTAAATTCTACAACCACCTAAAAGGAAGCGATTCCCAAACCTTCCATAACAAAGCCATCACCTACAGAGAGATGAACCTGGAGAAGAGCCCCCTAAGCAAGCTGGTCCTGGGGCTCTGTTCACAAACACAAACAGACCCCACAGAGCACCATGACAGCAACACAATTAGACCCTACCAAATCATGAGAAAACAAAAAGATAATTACTTGACACATTGGAAAGAATTAACAAAAGACCTGAGCAAAACAGAATACTATTTGGCCCTAAACAGAGAGTACACAGTGGCAAAATACCTGACCACTGTGACTGACCCAAAATTAAGGAAATCTTAGACTATGTACAGACTCAGTGAGCATAGCCTTGCTTTTGAGAAAGGCCACCGAAGGCAGACCTGGCTCTCAAGAGAAGACAGGCTTTGTGCACACTGCCCACAAATGTGGTGGAAACTGAGCTGCACCTCCTAACATCCTGCCAAATGTATGACCATATTAGAGACACATATTTCCCTCAGATTACACAGACACACAAAGAATTTTAAAACAAATCCAATTTTGATAAACTCCCTTATCTATTGGGTGAAATACCACAGTGTGCACTCACAGCAGCAAGATTTGTGACCTTTTGCCACAAGAAATGGCCAACCAGTGAAGAACAAACAACATTGTAAATACAACCTATATTTATGTTGATTTATTTTCCCTTTTGTACTTTAACTATTTGCTCTAACTATCATTACAACACTCTATATATACATAATATAACATTTGGAAGGTCTTTATTATTTTGGAACTTGTGTGAGTGTAATGTTTAATGTAAATTTTTTGTTTATTTCACTTTTGTTTATTATCTATTTCACTTGCTTTGGCAATGTTAACATGTGTTTCCTATGCCAATAAAACCTGTTAAATTGAAAATTGAATTGAGAATGGTCATTTGTTGAGAGAGAGAGCGAGAGAGCGAATGAGAGAGAGTGGCTGTTCATGAGAGAGAGAGAGAGAGAGAAAGCAAAAGAGAGATGAGTGTGTCAGAGAGAATGGTTGAGAATGATTGTCTGTGGAAGAAAGTGCTTGATTTATGTTTGAGCCCTAGCCATGATCGCATTACTCCAGTCCTTGACACCTTTGGGTAGTTGAGAGCCCCTGGGTTTGGATGTCTAACGGAATGGAAAGGGCTGTGCACGACCACATTGTTGGCTTCCCCTTTGAGTGAACTGAGGGGGCGACTAAAATAATCAATGTCCCAAGACATTACAACAACCCGCCTCACTTAGTACACTACCAGCCCAAGACAGATAACAGTTGGTGTGTTCCCATAGAAAATGTTCAGGACCTCCATTAACAGTGAATACAATGTTCTTCTCTCCCTCCCCTTTCCCAGCCTTTTTTTTTTCCCACCCTGTGCCAGTTGAGTGTCTCCATATTGTCATTTTCACATCCCTTAGAAAGCTGTAGTGGTAAATCAACAATTACACTGGAATTAACCTTTCAGATAAAGAGATTATTAAAAATTTCAACTTGATGAAGCAATATCAATGGGAAGGATAGACCGGATGAGAATGAAACACAATGAAATGAGCATTATATTGTGAAGAGCTCAAGGCTTGATTACATTATGAAGGCAAACTTTTCAGAAACCCACGAGTGTGATCTTTATTAAGTCGCACCAACCTGGAATTGACTTAATAACTAGATCCTCATTATGTATGCAAAATAAGGAAAAGGTAGGTAGCACTTTTTTACATTCCAGCTCTGTAATAACATGGTAATATTCCTTTTTTTTTTTACTAGGTAATTACATTTCAAATGTATTAATTTAACCGATGCTCTTATCCTGAGCGAATTACAGGAGCAATAAGTGCCTTCTTCAAGAGCACATTGACAGATTTTTCACCTAGTCGGCTTCGGATTCAAACCAGTGACCTTTCGGTTACTGGCCCACCGCTCTTAATCGCTAGGCTATGTCCCACCCTATGTACTAATTACCTTTAGTTACCAGTAATAGTTACCAATGCAGTCTCCCCCAATCAATCAATCAATCAATCAAAACGTATTCATGAAGCCCTTTTTAGATCAGCAGATGTCACAAAGTGCTATACAGAAACCCAGCCTAAAACCCCAAAGAGCAAGCAATGCAGATCTAGAAGCTCGGTGGCTAGGAAAAACTCCTTAGAAAGGCAGGAACCTAGGAAGAAACCTAGAGAGGAACCAGGCTCTGAGGGGTGGCCAGTCCTCTTCTGGCTGTGCCGGGTGGAGATTATAACAGTACATGGCCATTAAGGCCAGATTGTTCTTCAAGATGTTCATAGATGACTAGCAGGGTGAAACAATAATCACAGTGTTTGTAGAGGGTGCAACAGGTCAGTACCTCAGGAGTAAATGCAATATGGCTTTTCATAGCCGAGCATTCAGAGTTAGAGACAGCAGGTGCAGTAGAGAGAGAGCGTTGAAAACAGCAGGTCCGGGACAAGGTGGCACGTCTGGTGAAGAGGTCAGGGTTCTATAGCCGCAGGCAAAACAGTTGACACTGGAGCAGCTGCATGACCAGGTGGACTGGGGACAGCAAAGAATCTTCAAGCCATGTCGTCCTGAGGGCTCAGGTCCGTTGAGAGAAGAGATAGAGAGAGAAAGAGAGAAAGAGAGAATTAGAGGGAGCAGAAGTATGCGTGCTCAGCCACCACCTGTACTCCCTGTTCACCCATGAACGGCAGGGTAGCCAGTGGTTAGAGTGTTGGACTAGAAACCGAAAGGTTGCAAGTTCAAAACCCCTAGCTGACATGGTACAAATCTGTCGTTCTGCCCCTGAACAGGCAGTTAACCCAAAGTTCCTAGGCCGTCATTGAAAATAAGAATTTGTTCTTAACTGACTTGCCTAGTTAAACAAAGGTAAAAAAAAAATGACAGCTCAAACTCAATCATCAAGTTTGCAGACGACACAGCAGTAGTAGGCTTGATTATCAACGATGATGAGACAGCCTACAGGGAGTAGGTGAGGGCCCTGGGAGTGTGGTGCCTGAAAAACAACCTCTCACTCAATGTCAACAAAACAAAAGAGATGATTGTTGACTTCAGGAAACAGCAGAGGGTGTACCCACTTTCTACATCAACGGGACCGCAGTGGAGAAGTTGGAAAGCTTCAAGACATCAAATCAAATTTTATTTGTCACATACACATGGTTAGCAGATGTTAATGTGAGTGTAGCGAAATGCTTGTGCTTCTAGTTCCGACCATGCAGTAGTATCTAACAAGTAATCTAACAAATTAACAACAACTACCTTATACACACAAGAGTAAAGGAATGAATACGAGTATGTACATATCAACCACCCGAGCCACTGCCTGTTCACCCCACTATCGTCAAGAAGGTGAGGTCAGTAGAGGTGCATCAAATCTGGGGCCGAGAGACTAAAAAACAGCTTCTATCTCAAGGCCATCAGACTGTTAAACAGCCATCACTAGCACATTAGAGGCTGCTGCATATAGGCATAGACTAGAAATCACTGGCCACTTTTAGAAATGGATCACCTGCCACTTTAATAATGTTCCGTATCTGGCATTACTCACCTGGCCACCACACTATTCTACGGTATCTTAGTCAATTTTAAGTTGTGTTTACATATGGCATTACTCATTTCATATGTATATACTGTATTGTATTCTATACTACACCACTGATTGTTAACCTCTTAAGGAGCAGCAAGGAGCGCTGGGGCGCTAGCGCCCCACTCCCGACACTACCCGGTGAAATGTAAGGCGCCAAATTCAAAATCCAAAAGTTTAATTATTAAACATTCATAAATATACAAGTGTTGCATAGTCATCAAAAGCTCTGCTTCTTTTCAATATCACAGCGTTGTCAGATTTCAAAAAGGCTTTACGGTGAAAGCACTACATTTGATTGTTTGAGGATAGCACCTCACATATTTTTTCCATTACCATAAATTCATAAGCAATCACTGTTCACACAAAATACATTTCACAGCGAAAACATATCAATTACCTTTTGAAGAACTTCTGCTGAGGGCTTCCCAAGTGTCCAATGAAGACAATCCATGGTTCTTTTGTTAGAAAAAGTAATGTATTATATCCATGAGTCTCTGTTTGGTTGGCGCGTTATGATAAGAAAATACAGCGTCCATTGAAACGTGAAGAGAACTCGTTCAACTTATACCTATAAACTTGTCCAAGAACAATCAAACATCATTGATAATGTATCCTTAGGAACACTTTTATGTATATGTAGTATAATATTTCAACCCGGAATATAAACTGGGCGATAAGAAAGGAAAAAACCACAGAGCGCGCAAGCCGGGAACGCGCGTTCTCTTCTGTTGACTTCTGTGAGGCCACTTCCTAATTCGTCTTCGTCTGCCATCTAAAGCAACTAAATAGAATCAAAACAGTGTCTCGAGACTGTTGACATCCAGAGGAAGGTACTGCATTCATATGCCCTTATATGGGCATTTTCATAAGGGAGGGGTTCCAAATGAGGCAATGTGTCAACATTTTTCCAGGACAGAAATTCCTCGGGTTTCACCTGCCATATCTGTTCTGTTATACTCACAGTCAACATGTTAACACTTTAAGAAACTTCAGAGTGTTTCCTATCCAATGGTACTAAATATGTGCATATCCTATTTTCTGGGCCTGAATGGGAGGCATTTTACTTTGGGCACGCCAGGCTCTCCAAAACCGTCACCTCAGGAGAAGCTCCCTAAGAAGTTAAACAGTCATCTCCAGCACATCAGAGGCTGCTGCCTACAGACATAGACTAGGAATCCCTGGCCACTGTAAGGATATGAAACACTAGCCACTTTAATAATGTTTCCATATCTTGCATTACTAATCTCATATGTGTAAACTGCACTCCATACTATTCTACGGTATCTTAGTCACTTTACTTGATTGTAAATATTGCGTCACCCATCTCATAAGTACATACTGTACTCTATACTATGCCACTGTATCGTAGTCCAATACAGCTATGACATATATGTATATGTCCATTCCTTACTCAGATTTACGTATATTTTGGGTATATGTTCTGAAACTGTTAGATACCACTTGTTCGATATTACTGTGACCAATAAAATTGAATTTGATTTGATTATATCATCCTTATATCATCATTATATCATCATTATATCATCATTATATCATCATTACATCATCACTATATCATCACCATATATATCATCACTATATCATCATTATATAATCACTATATCATCACTATATATATCATCACTATATCATCATTATATAATCACCGTATCATCATTATATCATTACTATATCATCACTATATCATCACTATATCATCATTATATCATCACTATATCATCACTATGTTATCATTATATCATCACTATATCATCACTATATCATCACTATATCATCACTATATCATCATTATATCATCATTATATCATCACTATATCATCATTATATCATTACTATATCATCACTATATCATCACTATATCATCACTATATCATTATATCATCACTATATCATCACTATATCATCATTATATCATCACTATATCATCACTATATCATCACTATATATATCATCACTATATCATCATTATATAATCACTATATAATCACTATATATATCATCACTATATCATCATTATATAATCACCGTATCATCATTATATCATTACTATATCATCACTATATCATCACTATATCATCACTATATCATCACTATATCATCATTATATCATCACTATATCATCACTATATCATCACTATATCATCATTATATCATCACTATATCATCACTATATCATCATTATATCATCACTATATCATCATTATATCA
>QNTS01003360.1:44320-59339 GCA_003317085.1 Hucho hucho | reverse complement strand
ACAAGGAACACTCTTGAGGTTAGAAGTCTCTTTTGCGTGGGGGACCTGATGTACTGTCATGTAGTAATGTAACTGTTGTAATGGGATCCCACTGACTCAAGCTTTTTCAATAGCGATTTGCATTTTTCTGGCGACAGCAAAATATCGAAGTTGCTAGCTGAAGTCACCAGGGTTCACTGTCCAGTCACACCTCCAGTATGTTTATAAATCCTTCTGCTGTCTGTATGCCTCCTCAGCTTGTGGTCTCATAGGACTCTGTCGGTCTCCTCAGCCTGTGGTCTCATAAGACTCTGTCTGTCTCCTCAGCCTATGGTCTCATAGGACTCTGTCTGTCTGTCTGCCTCCTCAGCCTGTGGTCTCATAGGACTCTGTCAGTCTGTCTTCTCAGCCTGTGGTCTCATAGGACTCTGTCGGTCGCCTCAGCCTGTGGTCTCATAGGACTCTGTCTGTCGTGGTTGGTCTGAATTAAACTAAGAACTGTAGTGGTTGGTCTGAATTAAACTAATAACTGTGGTGGTTGGTCTGAATTAAACTAAGAACTGTAGTGGTTGCTCTGAATTAAACTAAGAACTGTAGTGGTTGGTCTGAATTATACTAAGAACTGTGGTGGTTGGTCTGAATTATACTAACTGTGGTGGTTGGTCTGAATTATACTAGGAACTGTAGTGGTTGGTCTGAATTAATCTAAGAACTGTAGCGGTTGGTCTGAATTAATCTAAGAACTGTAGTGGTTGGTCTGAATTATACTAAGAACTGTGGTGGTTGGTCTGAATTTAACTAAGAACTGTGGTGGTTGGTCTGAATTAAACTAAGAACTGTGGTGGTTGGTCTGAATTATACGAAGAACTGTTGTGGTTCGTCTGAATCAATCTAAGAACTGTAGTGGTTGGTCTGAATTAATCTAAGCAGAATAAAGACAAAATAATTTTCATTATTACTAAATATTACACACGCACACACACACACACTCTGCCTTATTACATAGAAAATACCATCTCTGTTTCCAGGCAACACACCATTGTCTAGTTGGAATGTCAGGAAAATGATTGAGACTACATTGGTAACTACTTGGGAAGTACCGAACTGCGAAAATGTTTTCGTAACTTTGAAACAGTATCTTGTCATGTGTTCTCGACCCTTGCAGTACTTTCAGATTTTATGTAACCATCATTTAACAAGGAGCATTCTTGAGGTTAGAAGTCTCTTTTGCGTGGGGGACCTGATGTACTGTCATGTAGTAATGTAACTGTTGTAATGGGGTCCCACTGACTCAAGCTTTTTCAATAGCGATTTGCCATTTCATATTTTACCAGAACAATATCACATTTAGAATAAATACATGTGTTGACACTGACCGGCAGGAGCCAAATGTGTATCCCAGAAGACTTACGCATTCTTCTGGCGACAGCAAAATATCTAAGTTGCTAGCTGAAGTCACCAGGGTTCACCGTCCAGTCACACCTCCAGTATGTTTTTAAATCCTTCTGCTGTCTGCATGCCTCCTCAGCTTGTGGTCTCATAGGACTCTGTATGTCTGTCTGCCTCCTCAGCCTATGGTCTCATAGGACTCTGTCTGTCTCCTCAGCCTGTGGTCTCATAGGACTCTGTCTCTGTCTCCTCAGCCGGTGGTCTCATAGGACTCTGTCTGTCTCCTCAGCCGGTGGTCTCATAGGACTATGTCTGTCTCCTTAGCCTGTGGTCTCATAGTACTCTGTCTGTCTCCTCAGCCTGTGGTCTCATAGGACTCTGTCTGTCTCCTCAGCCTGTGGTCTCATAGGACTGTGTTTTTGTCTCCTCATCCTGTGGTCTCATAGTACTCTGTCTGTCTCCCCCCCCAAGGCAATTCCAATTATTCCATAGGCTGCTCCAAGACGCCGCCGGCGGAGAAGAGGTGTTCGGAGTGGAACCTTTTGTTGTACTTAGTAGGTGTGCATACCACCCATCCCTTCCAAGTACATTACTCGCTATTTAATGTTCAGTCCCTGGACAATAAAGTACATGAGCTCATGGTGAGAATCTCCTTCCAGAGAGACATCAGGGACTGTAACATACTCTGTATCACGGATTCATGGCTCTCTCTGGATATACAGTCCTAGTCCATACAGCCAGCTGGGTTCTCAGTGCATAGTGCAGACAGGAATAAAGAACTCTCTGGGAAAAAGAAAGGCGTAGGTTTATGATTTATGATTACTCATGGTGTGATTGTGGTAACGTACAGGAACTCAAGTATTTTTGTTCACCCGACCTAGAATTCCTTTACAATCAAATGCCCACTGCATGTCACGACTTCCGCTGAAGTCGGTCCCTCTCCTAGTTCGGGCGGCTACCGGCGGTCGACGTCACCGGAGTTCTAGCCACCACCGATCCATTTTTCAGTTTCTGTTTGTCTTGTCTCATCCACACCTGGTTCCCATTTCCCTAATTACATGTGTTATTTAATCCCTCTGTTCCCCCCTGGTTTTTGTCCGTGATTAATTGTCTGTACGTGTTAGCTCCGTTGTGTTGTGAGCAGTGTATGCTCTACTTGTCGTGAGTAGTTCGTTTTCCTATAGTAAAGGAAGTTGACTCATCTCTGTTTCCTGCGATTGATTCCACCAGGCCTGCACACTGCGTTACCTACCGAGAGAATTCTCTACGGTTATCGTCACAGCCATGTATATTCCCCCTCAAGCTGATTTGACGACGGCTCTCAAAGAACTAAACTGGACATTGTGAAAACTGCAAACCTTATATCCTGAGACCGCATTTATTGTAGCTGGGGACTTGTATAGTATGTATGGTAGATGTTGTTCCCACTGTGACTATTAAAACTTACCCAAATCAGAAAATGTGGATATATGTCAACATTTGTGCAAAACTGAAAACGCATTTACCCACGGCAAGGTTACTGGGAATATGGTCGAGAACAAACAGTCCAGTTATGCCCTCTGTAAGGCAATCAAACAGGCAAAATGTCAGTACAGAGAGAAAGTGGAGTTGTGGAAGGCACTCCAGACAATCATGAATTATAAAAGGAAAACCAGCCATGCTGCGGACACCGACATCTTGCTCCCGGACAAGCTAAACACCTTCTTTGCCCACTTTGAGAAAAACACAGTGCTGCCGAGGACTGTGAGCTCTCGTTCTCCGTGGCCAACATTGTAAGACATTTACGGCATCCCTAGCCCATCCACAGAGCATGCGCAGACCAGCTGGCTGGAGTGTTTACAGACATATTCAATCTTTCCCTATCCCAGTCTGTTTCCCCCACTTGCTTCAAGATGTCCAGCAATGTTCCTGTACCCAAGAAAGCAAAGGTAACTGAACTAAATAACAATCGCCCCGTAGCACTCACTTCTGTCATCATGAAGTGCTTTGAGAGGCTTGTTAAGGATCATATCTCCTCCACGTTACCCAACACCCTAGACCCACTGCAATTTGCATAACACCTCAATAGATCCATGGATGACGCAATTGCCATCACACTGCACACTGCCCTATCACATCTGAAGAAGAGGAATACCGATGTTAGAATGCTGTTCATTGACTACAGTTCAGCCATCAACACCATAGTACCCTCCAAGCTCGTCATTAAGTTCAGAGCCCCTGGGTCTGAACCCCCCCCTTGTGCAACTGGGTTCTAAACTTCCTGACGGGCTGCACCCAGGTGGTGAAGGTAGGAAATAACACCTCCACTGATCCTCAACACAGGGGCCCCACAAGGGTGCATACTCAGCCCCCTTCTGTACTCCTTATTCACCATTGACTGTGTGGACACGCACGTCTCCAACTCAATCTAGTTTGCACACAACACGACAGTGGTAGGCCTGATTACCAACAGCAACAAGACAGCCTAGATGAAGGAGGTGAGGGCCCTGGTTGAGTGGTGCCAGGGAAAAAAACTCAATGTCAACAAAATGAAGGAGCTGATTGTGAACTTTACGAGACAGCAGATGGCGCAAGCATGTGAAGAAGGTTAAAGGCGTCCCGCTAGCGGGACAACTTCCGGTAAAATTGGTGGGCGCGCAATTCAAATAAATAATCATAAAAATTATGGATATTGAACATTTATGAACATAAAAGTATCTTATATCGGTTAAAAGCTAAAATTCTTGTTAAAATCTCCAAGTTCCTCGGCGTACACATCACTGACAATCTGAAATGGTCCACCCACACAGACAGTGTGGTGAAGAAGGAGCAACAGCACCTCTTCAACCTCAGGAGGCTGAAGAAATGCACAAACTTTTACACATGCACCATTGAGAGCATCCTGTCCGGCTGTATCACCGCCTGGTACGGCCTCTGCTCAGTCCGCAACCGCAGGGCTCTCCAGAGGTTGGTGCGGTCTGCCCAATGCAACACCGGGGGCACACTGCCTGCCCTCCAAGACATCCTCAGCACCTGGTGTCATAGGAAGGCCAAAAAGATAATCCAGAACAACAAACACCCAAGCCACTGCCTGTTCACCCCGCTATCATCCAGAAGACGAGGTCAGTATAGGTGCATCAAAGCTGGGACTGAGAGACTGAACAACAGCTTCTATCTCAAGGCCATCACACTGTTAAATAGTGACCACAAACCGTCTCCTGCCGAGTAACCTGCCCTGAACTTTAGTCACTGTCACTTGACGGCTACCACACAGTTATTCTACAATGCACCTTAGATGCTGCTGCCCTATGTACATAGACATGGAATACTGGTCATTTTAACAAACCTCCAGACAAGCTTCAATGCCATACAACACTCCTTCCAACACGCCTCCAACTGCTCTTAAATGCAAGTAAAACTAAATGCTTGCTCTTCAACCGATCGCTGCCCGCACCCGCCCGCCCGTCTAGCATCACTACTCTGGACAGTTCTGACTTAGTTATTTATAGTTGTCCACATAATCTAGGTGTCTGGTTAGACTGTAATCTCTCCTTCCAGACTCACATTAAGCATCTCCAATCCAAAATTAAATCTAGAATCTTCTTCCTATTTCGCCAAAAAGCATCCTTCACTAATGCTGCCAAACATACCATCGTAAAACTGACGGTTCACAATTTAACTTTGGCTTTTGAAGACGTGTTCACACTGGCAGTTTGAAGTGACTCAAATCCAGCTTCGTAGGGGGTTTGAAGTGAGATACAAATCTGTTTCCTGGCCATGTGACTTTTGTCTGAACAGTCAAATCTGATTTATTTGCCCTCAAGTGGTTTTTAGACTGTTATTCGTCATATCTTGTTGCTCGCTAGCTACTCTGTTGACAGTTTGACAAGAACACATGGTAGCTAACTAGCGTGTTAATTGTTTACAAAACAAAATGAGTAAACGTGCTAGAAAGCTAAAAGAGCTAGCTAGCTAGCTAGTTTCTTAGAGCCCAGACATACAGGGCAGTTAATTGAGTGGTATTTGTTTGGGGTTTTTCAGAGCCCAGACACACAGGACTGTCTTGACAAAAAAGACAATGTCACATACTGTAGGCAAGGATTAAACTCACTGGTTAGTCATGTCTGCAGAGCAAAGGACTAACGCATGTAAATGCGGAGAACTATGCAGGCTATAGGGATCGATCGTGGGATTGGCCCATTCATCAGATGATTGACAATACAGTTATTATTTTCATATATAAAAAATATATAAAAAGATGGATAATGTACAGTACCAGTCAAAGGTTGTAGAATAATAGTGAAACATCAAAACTATGAAATAACACATATGGAATCATGTAGTAACCGTTAAACAAATAAAAATATATTTTATATTTGAGATTCTGCAAAGTAGCCACCCTTTGCCTTGATGACAGCTTTGGACACTCTTGGCATTCTCTCAACCAGCTTCATGAGGTAGTCAACTGGTATTCTTTTCGGCAGACTCAACAGCCTTCTCAAATGACTGCCTCGCATGATTCACCAACTACTCAGACAGAGTTCAGTGTGTCAAATCGGAGGGCCTGTTGTCCGGACCTCTGGCAGTTTCTATGGGAGTACCACAGGGTTCAATTCTCGGGCCGACTCTTTTCTCTGTATATATCAATGATGTCGCTCTTGCTGCGGGTGACTCCTTGATACACCTCTACGCAGACGACACCATCCTGAATACATCTGGCCCTTCTTTAGACACTGTGTTAACAAACCTCTAAACGAGCTTCAATGCCATACAACACTCTTTCCGTTGCCTCCAACTGCTCTTAAATGCTAGTAAAACTAAATGCATGCTCTTCAACCGATTGCTGCCCGCACCCACCCGCCCGCCTGACTAGCATCACTACTCTGGACGGTTCTGACTTAGAATATGTGGACAACTACAAATACCTAGGTGTCTGATTAGACTGTAAACTCTCCTTCCAGACTCATAATAAGCATCTCTAATCCAAAATCAAATCTAGAATCGGCTTCCAATTTCGCAACAAAGCCTCCTTCACTCACGCTGCCAAACATACCCTCGTATCCTACCAATCCTCGACTTCGGCGATGTAATTTACAAAATAGCCTCCAACACTCTACTCAGCAAACTGGATGCAGTCTATCACAGTGCCATCCGTTTTGTCACCAAAGCCCCATATACCACCCACCACTGCGACCTGTATGCTCTTGTCGGCTGGACCTCGCTACATATTCGTCGCCAGACCCACTGGATCCAGGTCATCTATAAGTCTTTGCTAGGTAAAGCTCCGCCTTATCTCAGCTCACTGGTCACCATAACAACACCCACCAGTAGCACGCGCTCCAGCAGGTATATCTCACTGGTCATCCCCAAAGCCAACATCTCTTTTGGCCACCTTTCCTTCCAGTTCTCTGCTGCCAATGACTGGAACAAATTGCAAAAATCGCTGAAGTTGGAGACTCATATCTCCCTCACTAACTTTAAGCATCAGCTACCTGAGTAGCTAACCGATCGCTGCAGCTGTACACAGCCCATCTGTAAATAACCCATCCAACCAACTACCTACCTCATCCCCATATTGTTTTTATTTAAAAAAATGGCACTTTTGCACACCAGTATTTCTACTTGCACATCATCATCTGCACATCTATCACTCCAGTGTTAATTTGCTCAATTCTAATTACTTCGCTACTATTGGCCTATTTATTGCCTTACCTCCTTACTCCATTTGCAAACACTGTAAATAGACTTTTCTATTGTGTTATCGACTGTACGTTTGTTTATCCAATGTGTAACTCTGTGTTGTTTGTGTCGCACTGCTTTGCTCTGTCTTGGCCAGGTCGCAGTTGTAAATTGGAACTTGTTCTCAAACGGCCTACCTGGTAAAATATAGGTGAAATTAAAAATACATTTTTAAAAGTAACCAAAAAAGTGTTAAACAAGTCAAAATATATTTTATATTTGAGATTCTTTAAATAGCCACCCTTTGCCTTGATCTTGGCATTTTCTCAACCAGCTTCATGAGGTAGTCACCTGGAATGCATTTTAATTAACAGGTGTGCCTTCTTAAAAGTTAATTTGGGGAAATTATTTTCTTCCTAATGTGTTTGAGACCATTAGTTGTGTTGTGACAAGGTAGGGGGGTATACCGAAGATAACCCTATTTGGTAAAAGACCATATTATGCCAATTACAGCTCAAATAAGCAAAGAGAAATGACATCATTACTTTCAGTCAATCCAGAAAAATTCAAGAACTTTGAAAGTTTCTTCAAGTGCTGTTGCAAAAACTATCAAGTGCTATGATGAAACTGGCTCTCTTGATGACCGCCACAGGAATGGAAGACCCAGAGTTACCTCTGCCGCAGAGGATAAGTTCATTAGAGTTACCAGCCTAAGAAATTGCAGCCCAAATAAATGCTTCACAGAGCTTAAGTTACAGACACATCTCAACATCAACTGTTCAGAGGAGGACTGGCCACCCCTCATAGCCTGGTTCCTCTCTAGGTTTCTTTTTTAGGTTCTGGCCTTTCTAGGGAGTTTTCCTAACCACCGTGCTTCTTCATCTGCATTGCTTGCTGTTTGGGGTTTTAGGCTGGGTTTCTGTACAGCACTCTGTGACATCAGCTGATGTAAGAAGGGCTTTATAAATACATTTGATTGATTGATTGACTGTGTGAATCAGGCCTTCATGGTCGAATTGATGCAATGAAACTACTAAAAAACAGCAATAATTTGTCCTTTTGTATTGAGTCCAAATTTGAGATTTTTGGTTCCAACCTCTGTATCTTTGTGAGATGCGGTGTGGGTGAACGGAGGATCTCCACATGTGTATTTCCCACCGTGAAGCATGGAGGAGGAGGTGTTATGGTTTGGGGTTGCTTTGCTCTTGACACTGTCTGTGATTTATTTAGAATTAAAGGCACACTTAACCAGCATGGCTACCACAGCATTCTGCAGTGATACGCCATCCCATCTGGTTTGGGCTAAGTGGGACGATCATTTGTTTTTCAACAGGAAAATGACCCAACACACCCCCAGGCTGTGTAAGGGCTATTTGACCAAGAAGGAGAGGGATAGAGTGCTGCATCAGATGACCTGGCCTCCACAAAATCACCCGACCTCAACCCAATTGAGATGGTTTGGGATGAGTTGGACCGCAGAGTGAAGGAAAAGCCGTCAACAAGTGCTCAGCATATGTGGGAACTCCTTCAAGACTGTTGGAAAATCGTTTTAGGTGAAGCTGGTTGAGAGAATGCCAAGAGTGTGCAAAGCTGTCATCAAGGCAAAGGGTGGCTATTTGAAGAATCTCAAATATAAAATATATTTTGATTTGTTTAACACTTTTTTGGTTACTACATGATTCCATTTCAAAGTTTTGATGTCTTCACAATTATTCTACAATTCTAAAACTTTTGACCGGTAGTGTATGTGGACACACCCGTTGCTGACAGGTGTATAAAATCGAGCACACAGCCATGCAATCTCCATAGACAAACATTGGTAGTAGAATGGCCTTACTGAAGAGCTCAGTGACTTTCAATGTGTCAGCGTCATAGGATGCCATCCTTCCAACAAGTCAGTTCATCAAATTTCTGCACTGCTAGAGATGCCTGTGCTGTTATTGTGAAGTGGAAATGTCTATGAGCACAACGACTCAGCTGCAAAGTGGTAGGCCACACAAGCTCACAGAATGGGACAGCCAAGTCCTAAAGCACGCAGTGCGTAAAAATAGTCTGTCCTTGGTTGCAACAATCACTCTCTGGAGTGATGAATCACGCTTCACCATCTGTCAGTCCGACGGACTAATCTGGGTTTGGTGGATGCCAGGAGAACACTACCAGACCGAATGCATAGCGCCAACTGTAAAGTTTGGTGGAGGAGGAATTATGGTCTGGGGCTGTTTATCATGGTTTGGGCTAGGCCCCTTACATCCAGTGAAGTGAAATCTTAACACTACAGCATACAATTACATTCTAGACGATTCTGTGCTTCCAACTTTGTGGCAACAGTTTGGGGAAGGCCCTTTCCTGTTTCAGCATGACAATACCCCATAAACAAAGCAAGATCCATACATAAATGGTTTGTTGAGATCGGTGTGGAAGAACATGACTGGCCTGCACAGAGCCCTGACCTCAACTCCATCGAACACCTTTGGGATGAATTGGAACGCCGACTACGAGCCAGGCCTAATCACCCAACATCAGTGCCTGACCTCACTAATGCTCTTGTCGCTAAATGGAAGCAAGTCCCCGCAGCAATGTTCCAACCTTCTCAACAAGAGTTGAGGCTGTTATTGCAGCAAAGGGGGGACCAACTCCATGTTAATGCACATGATTTTGGAATGGGATGTTCGACGAGCAGGTGTTCACATACTTTCAGTAATGTAGTGTTTTACATATTCTATTCATTACTGTCCATGTTGTCTTTACTTATTAGATATGTGTGTATTGTTGTGTATTGTTAAATGTTACTACACTGTTGGAGCTAGGAACAAAAACATATGCTAAATACAGTGAGGGAAAAAAGTATTTGATCCCCTGCTGATTTTGTACGTTTGCCCACTGACAAAGAAATTAGCAGTCTATAATTTTAATGGTAGGTTTATTTGAACAGTGAGAGACAGAATAACAATAAAAAAATCCAGAATAACGCATGTCAAAAATGTTATAAATTGATTTGCATTTTAATGAGAGAAATAAGTATTTGACCCCCTCTCAATCCGAAAGATTTCTGGCTCCCAGGTGTCTTTAATACAGGTAACGAGCTGAGATTAGGAGCACACTCTTAAAGGGAGTGCTCCTAATCTCAGCGTGTTACCTGTATAAAAGACACCTGTCCACAGAAGCAATCAATCAATCAGATTCCAAACTCTCCACCATGGCCAAGACCAAAGAGCTCTCCAAGGATGTCAGGGACAAGATTGTAGACCTACACAAGGCTGGAATGGGCTACAAGACCCATTCCAGGTGACAAAAAAAGGTGCCAACAGTTGGTGCGATTATTCGCAAATGGAACACAAAAGAACTGTCAATCTCCCTCAGCCTGGGGCTCCATGCCAGATCTCACCTCGTGGAGTTGCAATGATCATGAGAACGGTGAGGAATCAGCCCAGAACTACACGGGAGGATCTTGTCAATGATCTCAAGGCAGCTGGGACCATAGTCACCAAGAAAACAATTGGTAACACACTACGCCGTGAAGGACTGAAATCCTACAGCGCCCACAAGGTCCCCCTGCTCAAGAAAGCACATATATATGCCAGTCTGAAGTTTGCCAATGAACATCGGAATGATTCAGAGGACAACTGGGTGAAAGTGTTGTGGTCAGATGAGACAAAAATGGAGCTCTTTTTGCATCAACTCAACTCGCCGTGTTTGGAGGAGGAGGAATGCTGCCTATGACCCCAAGAACACCATCCCCACCGTCAAACATGGAGGTGGAAACATTATGCTTTGGGGTTGTTTTTCTGCTAAGGGGACAGGACAACTTCACCGCAAGGGACGATGGACGGGGCCATGTACCGTCAAACCTTGGGTGAGAACCTCCTTCCCTCAGCCAGGGCATTGAAAATGGGTCGTGGATGGGTATTCCAGCANAAGATCTCACCTCGTGGAGTTGCAATGATCATGAGAACGGTGAGGAATCAGCCCAGAACTACACGGGAGGATCTTGTCAATGATCTCAAGGCAGCTGGGACCATAGTCACCAAGAAAACAATTGGTAACACACTACGCCGTGAAGGACTGAAATCCTGCAGCGCCCGCAAGGTCCCCCTGCTCAAGAAAGCACATATACATGCCCGTCTGAAGTTTGCCAATGAACATCTGAATGATTCAGAGGACAACTGGGTGAAAGTGTTGTGGTCAGATGAGACAAAAATGGAGCTCTTTTTGCATCAACTCAACTCGCCGTGTTTGGAGGAGGAGGAATGCTGCCTATGACCCCAAGAACACCATCCCCACCGTCAAACATGGAGGTGGAAACATTATGCTTTGGGGTTGTTTTTCTGCTAAGGGGACAGGACAACTTCACTGCATCAAAGGGACGATGGACGGGGCCATGTACCGTCAAATCTTGGGTAAGAACCTCCTTCCCTCAGCCAGGGCATTGAAAATGGGTCGTGGATGGGTATTCCAGCATGACAATGAACCAAAACACACGGCCAAGGCAACAAAGGAGTGGCTCAAGAAGAAGCACATTAAGGTCCTGGAGTGGCCTAGCCAGTCTCCAGACCTTAATCCCATAGAAAATCTGTGGAGGGAGCTGAAGGTTCGAGTTGCCAAACGTCAGCCTCGAAACCTTAATGACTTGGAGAAGATCTGCAAAGAGGAGTGGGACAAAATCCCTCCTGAGATGTGTGCAAACCTGGTGGCCAACTACAAGAAACGTCTGACCTCTGTGATTGCCAACAAGGGTTTAGCCACCAAGTACTAAGTCATGTTTTGCAGAGGGGTCAAATACTTATTTTCCTCATTAAAATGCAAATCAATTCATACAATTTTTGACATGCGTTTTTCTGGATTTTTTTGTTGTTATTCTGTCTCTCACTGTTCAAATAAACCTACCATTAAAATTATAGACTGCTCATTTCTTTGTCAGTGGGCAAACTTACAAAATCAGCAGGGGATCAAATACTTTTTTCCCTCACTGTATGTGTATGCGAATTATACAATTTGATTTTATCTTTTATTTATTTATTTTATTTTATTTACCCTCCCACAAAAACAAACCCCTGAAGACGCCACCTTTCTCTAAATCGGGAGAGACCCCAGAGTTGCCTCCTAAGAGCCACATTTTCCTGTTCCTGGTTTGGGTTGTCATGGAAACTGGAGAGCCTCCCTGGAACTAGAATGCTTTGGAAATTGAATGTAGGAGGGATAATCTAGAGTTCTACTTCTATCACTGACCTTTATGTACTCAAAGGATCAGCCCTGGACTCTGGCGTTATATACTGCATGTTGTATGGTATTCAGTGGATCAGCCCTGGACTCTGGCGTTATATACTGCATGTTGTATGGTGTTCAGTGGATCAGCCCTGGACTCTGGCGTTATATACTGCATGTTGTATGGTGTTCAGTGGATCAGCCCTGGACTCTGGCGTTATATACTGCATGTTGTGTGCTGTTCAAAGGATCAGCCCTGGACTCTGGCGTTATATACTGCATGTTGTGTGCTGTTCAAAGGATCAGCCCTGGACTCTGGCGTTATATACTGCATGTTGTATGGTGTTCAAAGGATCAGCCCTGGACTGTGTTTAAGTGTAGCTGACAGGTGTATTTCACGATGTGTAGTCACAAACACAACTCCCATTTGGAATGTTTTTTTTCTCCATTTAGCTACTTACTATTTTCTTCCAGTCCAACATGGCCTTGGCTCACAGTGGCTCATATTCTATTTCCCAAAGCCAATCTATTGCAAGCGCAAAATTCAAACCACTCAAATGCGCTGCAGAAATATTCACAATATTTCTTGTCTTACAAGTAAGTGGGAGATTTTAACAGAACAAATAGTCACTCAAACCGCAAAAAAACTCAGAAGTCCTGCTATGGCAAAGCGGCCTATACTCTTAGAAGTAAAGGTATTTTGAAGAACCTTTAGGGTTGCCACACTGGCGTAACCAGTTGAAAAAGGTTCCTCGAGGAAACCATATGATATTGGGTCTTCGGAGAACCCATGTGTAAAGGTTAGATCCGGAACCTTTTTGTGATGGGAGGAGTTACATGTTGAACCTTTTTAATAATACATTGTAGAGTTGGCAGCCTATCAGATTGAATGCGTGGGTTTCAGATAGTTATTATTGGTCACCCGTTAGTGTAAATTCCATTTCTGTTCGTCATGTTAAGTTTGTACACTGCAATTTAAAATGGTCCTTGAATATTTATTACATATTCTAATATAATAATAACATTGCTGATTACATGCAGTAATAAAGTGGTAACTATTCCAACCTTAAGATGTGCATAGGCTCTTGAGGAACTCTTACACCTCTGTTAGCCTCATTGAGGCAATAACACTGTCAGTGTTCAACCTTAACATTTGAGGACAATACAACAGAACGTATGAACAGGAATTACATTTACTCTAACGTGTTGCCCAAAAAGTTATAGCCAAAATAACATGCATGGGAAATAAGTCCCATGCATGTCAAATATAAGTATTTTACACTCTTACACTCTTCGGCTGTCCCCAACCGTTTGAAGAACACTTTTTGGTTCTAGGTAGAACACTTCTGAATCTCAACAGAGAGTTCGACATGGAACCCAAAATGGTTCTACCTAGAACTAAAAAGGGTTCTATTTGGAACCAAAAAGGCTTCTCCTATGGGGACAGCCGAAGAACCCTTTTGGAACCATTCTTTTCTAAGAGCGTACAGTGTAGAGATGTCCCAAGATAAGGAGTTTTAAAAGGTGTCTGGTATCCTGTTCTGAAGCCTGTGGCTCTGAAGCCTCCAGGCAGAGACTGAATGTCTTGTGAAGTGACTGGTGTTGCTCAGTCATCACCTCTGAAGATTTTCTACAAACCCACTTTTTGCACTATTAATATTCAACGGGCAATAGTCCATATTTGGCATTGTGAGACAAGTATGAGAGTGGTCATATAATGGGTGATATAACAGCTATTTACATCTTTGTTTATGCAGTTTTACTTTTTTATTAAATCTTTATTTAACTAGGCAAGTCAGTTAAGGACAAATTCTTATTTACAATGACGGCATACCCCTGCCAAACCCGGACGACACCGGGCCAAGTATGCGCCGCCCTATGGGACTCCCAATCACAGCCGGTTGTGATACAGCCTGGAATCAAACCAGGGTCTGTAGTGACGCCTCTAGTACTGAGATGCAGTGCCTTAGACCGCTGCGCCGCTCGGGAGCACTTAATGGAGACATTTCTCAAGAAAGATAGAGGAAGACTCAAAATAACACTTCACTGGATTTGTAAAAATTAATTAACCCACAGAAGTGGTTGAAAATGAACCAAATCCTATGGAAACATAAGCAGTGAAAGTAATACTGTTGCAGTTCTGGAGAATGTGGCTTTTATTTATTTTACTAGGCAAGTCAGTTAAGAACAAACACTTATTTTCAATGGTGGCCAAGGAACAGTGAATTAACCTTCCTTGTTCAGGGACAGAACAACAGATTTTTATCTTGTCAACTCAGGGATTCGATCTTGCAACCTTCTGGTTACTAGTCCAACGTTGTAACCACTAGGCCACCTGCCGTCTGATGCCTATTGGCTCCTTCCAGCCTCCAAGCAATGCATGCTTGTGAAGTGACTTATTACTCCATCATCATCTCTGAAGATAGTCTATATGTGAGGTCCTCATTCATCACCTGGCGTGCGGAGCAGGAGCTATGGGTACCCTGGCGACATTGGGTTCGTGCAACTTAAAGAGCTCTTACTCTCCCCTGCAGCAATGATGAATGACCCGCTGCAGCAAAACAGATGATGTGAGCAGCCAGTGGGCGGATAGGAGAACAGACTGGCTAGTTACTAGACGCAGGCCAGTTCACAGGGGGTTAATCTGAAATGGCAACTAATCTATATATAGGAGATTACTTTTAAAATGAGCCCTATGAATGGAGTTTCATTTGGGAGTTGGTCAATGTGAGCAGTAACAGTTAATGCTAGGTGAATGTGAGTAGTAACAGTTAATGCTAGGTCAATGTGA
>QNTS01003359.1:81936-97355 GCA_003317085.1 Hucho hucho | reverse complement strand
TCACTATATTCCAGCTCCCAGTGAGAGGATAACAGTCTTTTTACAGTCTTACTCTGTAACCCTCTGTAGCCTGGGGACATACGATGGTGTGATAGTGTGTCCCTGTTAGACTGTGTCTCTCTCTCCACCACCCTTCATTCTGAGGCCTCAGACCTCCAGTATACTGAGCTGAGAATGACCATGTTAGTTTGTCAAATTTAATTACATTATCACATTATGTTTTCGATGCTTAGGGGGATTAGAGAGTTGAAAAGCTACAAATTCACATTATATAAGCTATATCTCTCTCTCTCTGTGTGTGTGTGTGTGTGTGTGTGTGTGTGTGTGTGTGTGTGTGTGTGTGTGTGTGTGTGTGTGTGTGTGTGTGTGTGTGTGTGTGTGTGTGTGTGTGTGTGTGTGTGTGTGTGTGTGTGTGTGTGTGTGTGTGTGTGTGTGTGTGTGAGAGAATTAAAGAGATAGCTGTGGTGTCAATGTGTCAAGGTGAACCCAGGCATATGAAATGAAACGGGCCCCAAAGCAGAGCAGAGGACACACACACACACACACACAATACACACACACAAATGCACACACAAATGCACACACACACACACAAACCCACTTCTCAAAATGGTGTTCCATTCCAACACTGACCAGTGACCAAAAACGAATCATTTTCCATTTAGCCAAAGAGCTACTTCAATTAATAATCAAATAGCTGCAATTACATTACGCTAATGCTAGTGCTAATGCTACTTATATAAATGAAGTGGCCAGTGTCCAGCAGCTGCTATGGCTAGGGAAATTAGGCCTAAACTCTAATCCAGGTCCTGGGTCTCACCTTGCACCCTCCCCCAGGGAGAGGTAGTGGCGGCTGGGGACCAGAGGGCCAGTTGGAAGGCCTCTCTGGGGGTTAGGATAATTTCTAATCACCTTGGTATTTACTATATTTACAGGCCATGCAGGGATAAGCGTTTAAGCCCCCATTTTGTCTGTTATTATTTTAGCTGAACCCATGAGCTGAGTTAGTGATGTGTTAATATGTAACACACTGTGACACATGGTAGGGCAGGGTTGGGGTCAATAAAGCGTTTCAAACCCAGTTGTCGTCACTATGCCAGGGTTTTCCCCAAATAGGCTTGGCTGTGCCACTATGCATAGCCACAGGAAGTAGGCGTGCTGAGGGTGAAACATATACAGTACCGGTCAAAAGTTTGGACACACCTACCCATTCAAGGGTTTTTCTTTATTTTACTATTTTCTACACTGTAGAATAATAGTGAAGACATCAGCACTATGAAATAACACATATGGAATCATATAGTAACCAAAAAAAATATTAAACAAATCAAACTTAGTGTGAAGTAAATACACTAGACTAGCGACTTAGTGTGAAGTAAATACACTAGACTAGTGACTTAGTGTGAAGTAAATACACTAGACTAGCGACTTAGTGTGAAGTAAATACACACCTGATCGCTGAATCACACTTCATTTATGTGATCTGATCGCTGAATCACACTTCATTTATGTGATCTGATCGCTGAATCACACTTCATTTATGTGATCTGATCGCTGAATCACACTTCATTTATGTGATCTGATCGCTGAATCACACTTCATTTATGTGATCTGATCGCTGAATCACACTTCATTTATCACTAGACTAGCGACTTAGTGTGAAGTAAATACACTAGACTGAAGGTGAAATGAATACAAGAGTCCTTTCTGTTACTGACCTTTAAAGGAAGAAGTACGTAACAGCTAATGAAAACAACAAGAGTCTAATCCAGAGTAAAGGTTCCAGACAGGCATCATCGTTACATGCCAAGCTCAACCCTCTTTCCCACTGTGGGAGTAGGGTGAAGTTGCCCCTAAATGCTGATCTTGGGTCAGTTTTTCATTTCCCCTACTAATGGTTAAGTTTAGGATTGGGGAAGGGGAAGCTGATCCTAGATCTGTACATAGGGGAAACCTCAGGCTAGTGACACTTTGGGGAAAATGTTGTAATTTGTCATTTAATTTTGGGGGGAAGTGTTCCCGGGACAGAGATCCCGAGATCCCAGTTACCTCATGTTAATACCCACTTTTGATAGGCACTTTTCTTCTCAAATATACATTTTACACCACTGAATAATGCAACCAAACTGTATTACACTCTTGTGTAATGCAACAATTCACAGCATGTAGCCACTCATTACATTTTAGGTTCGAGACAAAAGCACAGAGCTGTTATATTTTATTTATTCAACTAGGCAAGTCAGTTAAGGTCAAATACTTATTTACAATGACGGCCTAGGAACAGTGGGTTAACTGCCTTGTTCAGGGGAAGAATGACAGATTTTTACCTTGTCAGGTCGGCGATTCGATCCACCAACCTTACTGGCCCAACGCTCTAACCACTAGGCTACCTGTCGCCCCATAAACAGCATGTTTATAACAGCATGTCTTCAATGTTAGCCTATAAATAATTTACGATTAACCCTCTCATATGAATATTAAAGTATTGTAGACCTACTGTACAACATTACAACAAACCAGATTTTTTATCAATATCATGCAAATCATTACATGTGGTAAAAGCTCATTGTGACTGGAAACGTGGGTGTAAGTGAATTCACTGCAGATTTGCGTCAGGCTGTTTTATATGGAAGCTATACCCACCACCAAAAAGGATTTGCAAAGTAAAAATACTTTAAAGTACTACTTAAGTCGTTTTTTGTGGCATCTGTACTTTACTATTTCTATTTAACAACTTTTACTTTTACTTCACTACATTCCTAAATAACATTTTTAACTTTTTACACCACACCATACCTTTTTTCCTGACAACCCAAAGTACTTGCTACATTTTGAAAGCTTAGCACGACAGGAACATGAGTGAAATTCACGCACTTATCAAGAGAACACGTGGTCGTCCCTACTGCCTCCGATCTGGCGGACTCACTAAACACAAATGCATATTTTGTAAACGATGTGCGCCTGGTTATCCGTAAAAATAGAAAAAATAAAATAAAATTCTACTTTGCTTAATATAAGGAATTAGAAATTATTTTCTACTTTTACTTTTGATACTTAAGTATATTTGAGCAATTACATTTACTTTTGATACTTAAGTATATTTAAAACCAAATACTTTTAGACTTTTACTCAAGTAGTATTTTACTGGGTGACTTTCACTTTTACTTGAGTAACTTTCTATTAAAGTATCTACTGTTACTCAAGTATGACCATTGGGTACTTTTTCCACCAGTGCCTATTTGCATGCTCTACATGTGCCATGTTTTTTCTGGTGGTGATAGGCCATCCCAGTTTTATGTGGCTCAGTGCAGCCAGCTGCTTCAATCTCAGAATGTAACAGGCTGTTACTGCAATTTCATGTTAAAAACTCCATAAAAAACAAGTTTAAAATATTAGGAACATTTCTATACACTTACAGCTGTTTCAAAAACACTGCTCTGCTATTACCATTTGTACTGTAGGAGTGTTGGGCTCAATGAGACGATTCTGTTTACACGTCCGTGCTTCAAGGGGGATTAACTGTCAGCGCTGGTATCGAGCGCTACCTCCGGAGGTACTGGTCGAGATGTAGCAAGTCCGCTAGTTTAAGGACAGTTCCAAAATAGAGGAGGTTTGTCAAACTTCTTTTTTTTATTTTTGCTTGTGGGAGGGACAGAGACCCGCCCCCCCCTCGCCCTCAGCTCTATTCCTCAGTGGCCCCAGCACATAGCCATATGGTGCAGAGTTAGGAAACGCGGCCTGACCCAGATCTCATACAATCCTGTACTACTGTAAACCCTGTCTGTCTGTGAACACCCCGTATGTGTGCTAAGGATGGTGCCGCTAATACCGTCGCTAATATAATATTCTCACTAATACCGACTCCTCTCTATGATCCTCAGTTTAATCCCTGGTTAGGGATTATTGTCCTCTAAATATAACAGCATCTATCAAAAACCCTGTTTTAATTGATATTGTTTACAGATGATTTGCCTTTCAATATCATCAGAAAAATGACTCACGATACACAGTTAAATGTGTGTGTGTGTGTATCCGCATGCATGTGCTTGCTTATATGTCAATGTTATATGTTTATATGTCAAACAAGCTAAAAGTTTTCAAATCCTTCATTAATGTGAATATAAAATGAATGAACCCAAATTAGTGATAAATAGTGGCCTGGCTGTTTGACATACACATCTTTTTTTATATAAAGGGTGAGGAGCATTCAGTCCCTAGCAATCTGCTTGGCAATATGGTGTGTTGTCCTTCTCCTTGTAAAATAACATTGTTTCTCTGCCACCAGTGACTACTCTGCTCTGTTCTACTACGTTGTTCTTCAGAACTATCTTGTGGTGTCAGCAACATATTATAAATTAACCTCTCACTCTGTTTTTTGTCCCAAGAATATGACTTCTAGTTAATTCAGGGGTTTTGACAGAAAATATATACGATAATTCTGATGTTCAGAATAGACTGTTGTTTCTCTACGTAGTTCATGTCAACCCGCATGAACACGAGACAGACAAGAGACAGACTGATTCTGTGAATTATCATCATTTCATTAAGGGGGGAAAAGGGACAGGTGGTGAAAAGAGACGGTTCCAGATGTTTCCATACAGCTGGCTGAGTATACATCTATGATAGGAAACTGTTCCAGGAACAGACGAGCAGGCAGACGTTCCATACGGCTCACTATACATCTCTGGGATGAAACTGACAACAGTTCGGTCCAGATACATCAGTTATATTCTACATGTAACGTTCCCTTTGTGCAGATCTCAGCATATTATATCTTATTGGAGAAGAAATGGTCCCACATAATGACTTAGAAAATAAATGTATATGTACATGCAATTGACAAAACGACTAAGCATTTTGAAAGCTTATTTTGGAGAAAGATCCTGTTAGATGGAAGTAAAGCAAGGCGGAGAGAAAGAGGGCAGGGTGAGGGTTAATTACCATGTTATTGTCTTGGTGCTCGTGTTCACTCTTCCCTTGCATGTTGTGGTGGGTTGACCTTGTAGGAGAAGTCCTGCAGTCGATACCTCAGAGCGTCTCTCTCAGTATGTCCTGTAGGGAGGTCAGGGCCCGCTCCAGAAACCTCTGTCTGTCTGCCTGGGTTGCTTTCCCTGATGTACACACCTGCAGCTCCCGTTGGGCACGCAACAACCCCTAAACACACACACACAGGGTTAGTATGTTGGCATACACTGTACAGCATGCACTACACACACACACACAGGGCCCAATGCTGCATAGGAACAGAATTGAAGGGTCAAAGCCACCCAGACCACATCAATTTGACAGGAACATTCATGGATACACTCAATATGGCCGCCGGGTCCACCTGTCACAGAATTGACTTAAATGCGAATTTTGGTTCTAGAAACGCAATTTCTATAGTTAGCATATTAACATTTTAGCTAGCATACAATCATTAGAGTACATCAATATGAAGGGCTACTCCTAGGGCAGTGTTTCCCAAACCCAAAGGGGTGCACGTGTTGGTTTTTGCCCTAATTCTACACAGCTGATTAAAATGATCAAAGCTTAATGATTAGTTTGATTATTTGAATCATCGGTGTCTCGAAGACCGAGTTTTGGGAAACCCTGCCGTAGACATAAAAAAATAAACTAGACTAGCCAAAAGGGTGCCCTATAGAGAAAAAAGGCCAACCGGGTTTACAGTACTCACAGTACAAGCCTCTACGTTTGAGCCTCTCTGTTGTCTCGACCTCTGTTCTCTGGCCCTTCGTTACGCAGCTCAGTTCAGGAGCTCAAGTTTGTTGAACTTCTTTCAGGCTGAAACACAGTAAAAAAAGGAATTGTTCTGTTAGGAATGAGTTCCTGTGAAAACATTATTACTTGACTATCATAACCCTCTCAATACAGTGATGCATGATGGGTGTTGTTTCATAATCTCCCCACCAGAGGTCAGTATTTAATCATCTCTATACCATTTGTGAGTGGCACAGAAATGACAGAACCTGACATTGTGGTTTGTAGAGAAGTAACATCTCATCCAAAGGAAAACTTTATGTTACTGCTGGTTTTGACAAAGTCTCCCATGATGATCACATGACACAAACCTACACAGAGATCATATTCAATTCCTTTACCAAGATGAATGATTTTTAGGCATGTTACTAGGATCCCAATGTCCATTCAATAGTTCTAATACGCAATGATATGCGTATCTGCCACTATGGATGGCCACAACTACAGGACAATCAGGAAAGCATGGACATCCAGCGAAAACATCCACAAAGCTGATAAAGATACAGATACTGATACAGAATAAACTGATACAGATACAGACACTGATTAAACTGATACAGAAACTAATTAAACTGATACAGATACTGACACAGAATAAACCTATACAGATACAGACAATGATCAAACTGATACAGATACTGATACAGAATAAACTGATACAGATACTGATTAAACTGATACAGATACTGATACAGAATAAACTGATACAGATACTGATTAAACTGATACAGCTACTGATTAAACTGATACAGATACTGATACAGAATAAACTGATACAGATGCTGATTAAACTGATACAGATGCTGATTAAACTGATACAGATACTGATTAAACTGATACAGATACTGATTAAACTGATACAGATACTGATACAGAATAAACTGATACAGATGCTGATACAGATTAAACGGATACAGATGCTGATACTGATTAAACTGATACAGATACTGATACTGATTAAAATGATACAGATACTGTTACAGATTAAACTGATACAGATACTGATACAGAATAAACTAATACAGATACAGACACTGATTAAACTGATACAGATACTGTTACAGATTAAACTGATACAGATACTGATACAGAATACACTGATACAGATACTGATTAAACTGATACAGATACTGATACAGAATAAACTGATACAGATACTGATTAAACTGATACAGATACTGATACAGAATAAACTGATACAGATGCTGATACAGATTAAAAGGATACAGATGCAGATACTGATTAAACTGATACAGATACTGTTACAGATTAAACTGATACAGATACTGATACAGATACAGATTAAACTGATACAGATACTGTTACAGATTAAACTGATACAGATACTGTTACAGATTAAACTGATACAGATACTGTTACAGATTAAATTGATACAGATACTGATACAGATTAAACTGATACAGATACTGTTACAGATTAAACTGATACAGATACTGATACAGATAAAATTGATACAGATTCTGATTAAACTGATACAGATACTGGTGGAGATTAAACTGATACAGATGCTGATACTGATACTGATTACACTGATACAGATGCTGATACTGTTTAAACTGATACAGATACTGATACAGATTAAACTGATACAGATACTGATACTGATTAAACTGATACATATGCTGATACTGTTTAAACTGATACAGATGCTGATTAAACTGATACAGATACTGATACTGATTAAACTGATACAGATACAGATGCTGATACTGATTAAACTGATACAGATACTGATACAGATTAAATTGATACAGATACAGATGCTGATACCGATTAAACTGATACAGATACTGATACTGATACAGATTAAACTGATACAGATACTTATACTGATACTGATTAAACTGATACAGATACAGATGCTGATGCTGATACTGATTAAACTGATACAGATACTGATACTGATACAGATTAAACTGATACAGATACAGATACTGATACAGATTAAACTGATACAGATACTGATACAGATTAAACTGATACAGATACAGATACTGATACAGATTAAACTGATACAGATACTGATACTGATTAAACTGATACAGATACTGATACAGATTAAACTGATACAGATACAGATGCTGATACCGATTAAACTGATACAGATACTGATACTGATACAGATTAAACTGATACAGATACTGATACTGATACTGATTAAACTGATACAGATACAGATACTGATACTGATTAAACTGATACAGATACTGATACAGATTAAACTGATACAGATACTGATACAGATTAAACTGATACAGATACAGATACTGATACAGATTAAACTGATACAGATACTGATACTGATTAAACTGATACAGATACAGATGCTGATACTGATTAAACTGATACAGATACTGATACAGATTAAACTGATACAGATACAGATGCTGATACCGATTAAACTGATACAGATACTGATACTGATACAGATTAAACTGATACAAATACTGATACTGATTAAATTGATACAGATACAGATGCTGATACTGATTAAACTGATACAGATACTGATACAGATTAAACTGATACAGATACAGATGCTGATACCAATTAAACTGATACAGATACTGATACAGATGCTGATACTGATTAAACTGATACAGATACTGATACAGATTAAACTGATACAGATACTGATACAGATTAAACTGATACAGATACAGATACTGATACAGATTAAACTGATACAGATTCAGATGCTGATACCGATTAAACTGATACAGATACAGATACAGATACTGATACTGATTAAACTGTTACATGAAAACATCCACAGTACAGCCATGCATACTCCATTTGAATTGATCACGTTGTCATTCATATTAAATGTCTAAATCGATGCATCTATCAAAGTTAATAAATCAAACCACGATTAGGCAAAAACTCAAAACAGGAAAACAGGATTGAGACTAAAAATATATTTATTTCCGTCAAGAAGTAGCCAATATCCATTCATGAACTGCAGTAATTACATAGAAGAATAGTCACGGTGGATATGTGTTCCTGGCTGCTTGGCTAAAACACAGCACTCAGGCTTCCAGTGATTAGGGGCCGAATTTCATGCAGATTCACTCTGTGTGAGCACGCCGTGTGTGTGCCTTCGTTCGTGTGTGTGCGTTTGTGTATGAGCCTTTGTGTGTATGTGTGTGTGCATTCGTGTGTGTGTGTGTGTGTGTAAATCTGTTGGCATCTGCTGAAAGGATAAACAAATAAAAAATAAACAATAAACAAAAAGCAGCAAAGCCTCATTAACCTTTTGTTTATATTGCCTTGGAAACGAGGTCTACCCAGCATGCAGCAGTGATACACACACACACACCCACGGCGGGCTCACGCAGAGCTGATCGCCAGCTGTCAAGCAACTCCGATTAGATGCTTAGAGAAAATATTAATTGTGGATCTATTTAGAATTACAGCTCAAACATTTTCCAAACGCACATATCTATGTTTTATTTGCATTCATGTTATGTACATCACATCTATTAGTATTTATTAAGGATCCGCTTTAGTACCTGCCAAGGCAGCAGCTACTCTTCCTGGGGTTTATTATGGATCCCCATTAGTTCCTGCCAAGGCAGCAGCTACTCTTCCTGGGGTTTATTATGGATCCCCATTAGTTCCTGCCAAGGCAGCAGCTACTCTTCCTGGGGTTTATTACGGATCCCCATTAGTTCCTGCCATGGCAGCAGCTACTCTTCCTGGGGTTTATTACGGATCCCCATTAGTTCCTGCCATGGCAGCAGCTACTCTTCCTGGGGTTTATTATGGATCCCCATTAGTTCCTGCCAAGGCAGCTGCTACTCTTCCTGGGGTTTATTATGGATCCCCATTAGTTCCTGCCGAGGCAGCAGCTACTCTTCCTGGGGTTTATTATGGATCCCCATTAGTTCCTGCCAAGGCAGCTGCTACTCTTCCTGGGGTTTATTATGGATCCCCATTAGTTCCTGCCAAGGCAGCTGCTACTCTTCCTGGGGTTTATTATGGATCCCCATTAGTTCCTGCCAAGGCAGCTGCTACTCTTCCTGGGGTTTATTATGGATCCCAAGTAGTTCCTGCCAAGGCAGCAGCTACTCTTACATCCCATTAAGTGTGTTCCCTCAGGCCACTACTCTACTACCACATGTGTTCATTGTGTAAAGTTTTTAAAATCCCTATCAAAAGGAATACACATATGTTTTATTCCATTTTAAATGAATAATTCATAAAATGAATGAACGTATACAATTCTATACTATGCTACTGTTAGCATCCTCCCAATCATGTAACCGTCATAGTGCTGACACACACTGATACTGATTATACTGATGCTGATACTGATTACACTGATACAGATACTGATTACACTGATACAGATACTGATTATACTGATACCGATACTGATTATACTGATACAGATACTGATTATACTGATACCGATACTGATAATACTGATGCTGATACTGATAATACTGATGCTGATACTGATTATACTGATGCTGATACTGATTATACTAATACTGGTACTGATTACACTGATACTGACACTGATACAGATACTGATTACACTGATACTGATACAGATTACACTGATACTGATTATACTGATACCGATACTGATTATACTGATGCTGACACTGATTATACTGATGCTGATACTGATTATACTGATACAGATACTGATTATACTAATACTGATACTGATTACACCGATACTGATTACACTGACATCAATTACACTGATACAGATACTGATTATACTGATACTGATTAGACTGATACTGATTATACTGATACCGATACTGATTATACTGATGCTGATACTAATTATACTGATGCTGATACTGATTATACTGATGCTGATACTGATTATACTGACATCAATTACACTGATACAGATACTGATTATACTGATACTGATTAGACTGATACTGATACTGATTACACTGATACTGATACAGATACTGATTACACTGATACCAATGCCGATTATACTGATACTGACTACACAGATACCGATACTGATTACACCGATACCAATACCGATTACACCAATACCGATACCGATTACACCAATACCGATACTGATTACACTGATACAGATACAGATACTGATACTGATTACACTGATACCGATACTGATTACACCGATACCGATTACACCGATACCGATACTGATTACATTGATACATATACTGATACAGATACTGATACTGATTACACCAATACTGGTTTACACTGATACTAATGCTAATACTGATCACACTGATACAGATACCAATTACACCGATACAGATACTGATTATACTAATACTGATACTAATTTCACTGATACCGATACTGATTACACTGATACCGATACTGATTACACTGATACCGATACTGATTACACTGATACCAATACCGATTACACAGATATTGATTACACTGATACAGATACTGATTATACCGATACATATACTGATTACACTGATACCGATACTGATACAGATACGGATTACACTGCTACTCATTCCACTGATTACATTGATACATATACTGATACTGATATTGAAGGAGTAAGATACTTGAGTTGAGAGAGATACGGTATATCTCACCAAATGGTTGTCGAGATAGTGAGATACATGTACATCAAAACTGAGGCTATTCTTCAGTGGGCTGTGACAATAGAAAGTGATAAGTGAGGACAATACTATTACTGAAGGATAACTGAAGAACACAGATCACAACACCAAGGCGCTTCCAACACTTCCTCCCTGACTCTACTCTCAGGATGTTCGTCTTGGCAACAGAATACATATTTGTTACGGATACATAACAAAACTGAAAGCACTGGGTGGCTGTCTATGGGAAAATATCTGATGCACATACACAGCTCTCAAATATGTATCCCTTCGAAAAACAAAGTTCCAAATGGGATTGGGAAAGTACATGTACTTAATCCAAAAACATGGTCGCTGTGTGAATAAGGCGTATTGATCTGCAGTGTGGTGCTAACATGGTCACTGTGAATAAGGCCTATTGATCTGCAGTGTGGTGCTAACATGGTCGCTGTGTGAATAAGGCCTATTGATCAGCAGTGAGGTGCTAACATGGTCGCTGTGTGAATAAGGCCTATTGATCTGCAGTGAGGTGCTAACATGGTCACTGTGTGAATAAGGCCTATTGATCTGCAGTGAGGTGCTAACATGGTCACTGTGTGAATAAGGCCTATTGATCTGCAGTGAGGTGCTAACATGGTCACTGTGTGAATAAGGCCTATTGATCTGCAGTGAGGCATTTCATTATGGCACTGTGCCATTGGCACCTTGGCACCACTCTGAGCACTGATGGAAACCGCATGCTTTCCCACAACACGATGACACACCCTTGGCTTGAACTGAGTCAACTGATGTGCCTTAACTTGTCTTGTCTGGGATGACACACATCAGGTGGTCACCAAGAAGAGTGAGGGGGATTGGTAAATGAATCACAAGGACATGCAAATTCTCAGCATTGTGGAGATATTATTTATATTATTTATACTGTATTGTTTATACTGTAATTAAGATGTATTGTTTATACTGTATTGTTTATACTATATTATTTATACTGTATTGTTTATACTGTATTGTTTATACTGTAATTAAGATGTATTGTTTATACTGTATTGTTTATACTGTATTGTTTATACTGTAATTAAGATGTATTGTTATACTGTATTGTTTATACTGTATTGTTTATACTGTAATTAAGATGTATTGTTTATACTGTATTGTTTATACTGTATTGTTTATACTCTATTGTTTATACTCTATTGTTTATACTGTAATTAAGATGTATTGTTTATACTGTATTGTTTATACTCTATTGTTTATACTCTATTGTTTATACTCTATTGTTTATACTCTATTGTTTATACTGTAATTAAGATGTATTGTTTATACTCTATTGTTTATACTGTATTGTTTATACTGTATTGTTTATACTCTATTGTTTATACTGTAATTAAGATGTATTATTTATACTGTATTGTTTATACTGTATTGTTTATACTGTATTGTTTATACTCTATTGTTTATACTGTAATTAAGATGTATTGTTTATACTGTATTGTTTATACTCTATTGTTTATACTCTATTGTTTATACTGTAATTAAGATGTATTGTTTATACTGTATTGTTTATACTGTATTGTTTATACTGTATTGTTTATACTCTATTGTTTATACTGTAATTAAGATGTATTATTTATACTGTATTGTTTATACTGTATTGTTTATACTCTATTGTTTATACTCTATTGTTTATACTGTAATTAAGATGTATTGTTTATACTGTATTGTTTATACTGTATTGTTTATACTCTATTGTTTACACTGTATTGTTTATACTGTAATTAAGATGTATTGTTTATACTGTATTGTTTATACTGTATTGTTTATACTGTAATTAAGATGTATTGTTTATACTCTATTGTTTATACTGTATTGTTGCTACTGTATTGTTTATACTCTATTGTTTATACTGTATTGTTTATACTCTATTGTTTATACTGTATTGTTTATACTGTAATTAAGATGTATTGTTTATACTGTATTGTTTATACTGTATTGTTTATACTCTATTGTTTATACTCTATTGTTTATACTGTAATTAAGATGTATTGTTTATACTGTATTGTTTATACTGTATTGTTTATACTCTATTGTTTATACTCTATTGTTTATACTGTAATTAAGATGTATTGTTTATACTGTATTGTTTATACTGTATTGTTTATACTGTAATTAAGATGTATTGTTTATACTGTAATTAAGATGTATTGTTTATACTCTATTGTTTATACTGTATTGTTTATACTCTATTGTTTATACTGTATTGTTTATACTGTAATTAAGATGTATTGTTTATACTGTATTGTTTATACTGTATTGTTTATACTGTACCTAAGATATAGTGGCAGCATGAATAAAGTGATGAAAAAAGGTTGGTTGACTTCCTACTATAAATAAAACATTTTTAGATAGCCTGAACATGTTCCAAGCCTATATTTACAGATAACGATTTAATACAGGTAAATGCTTTGAAACTCATTAATTATAAGCTATCAAGCCCCCTGAATGCTGTCAGTCAGTTTGTGTTCTGTTGGCAGCTCTGAGCCACACCGAGCACCAATTCCACATTTACATCCATCATCCACATCAAGTGATCACCAAGTATTGTGAAGATTATAGTTTGTCTGTTTGAAAAAAATATATATATATTACTTCACCTTTATTTAACCAGGTAGGCCAGTTCACCTTTATTTAACCAGGTAGGCTAGTTCACCTTTATTTAACCAGGTAGGGTACTTCCCATTTATTTAACCAGGTAGGCAAGCTGAGAACAAGTTCTCATTTACAACTGCGACCTGGCCAAGATAAAGCAAAGCAGTGCGACACAAACAACAACACAGAGTTACACATGGAGTAATACAGTCAATAATACAGTAGAAAAAGTCAACATACAGTGTGTGCAAATGAGGTAAGATAAGGGAGGTAAGGCAATAAATAGGCCATAGTGGCGAAGTAATTACAATTTAGCAATTAAACACTGGAGTGGTAGATGTGCAGAAGATGAATGTGCAAGTAGAGATACTGGGGTGCAAAGGAGCAAGATAAATAAATAAATACAGTATGGGGATGTATTAAATCAATACAGTAGATCTCCTCTAAGATGTTGTGGTCACATGTATGAAAGGAAAACATAATTTGGGAGGAGATGGGGTGGATAGAAATGGTTTTGAAAACCATAAAGTGTCCTGAAAGCTGTCAGTCAGGTTCTGTAATGTTAGCATTCCTGAGCCCCACCCAGTACCACATCCACATCCTGGGACTAGGGGGGGGGGTAGTTTAAAATAGTCCTACAAGCAAATAATCCTCCATTCCAGCATGACTGAAACGTTAAAGAGACCTTTCTTCCAAAATATCCACAATCCAGAATTTTCTTTAGATACTGTTGTCTTTTCTGTGTGTGGTCATACTATACACTGACAGACAAGCACCAACAGGATAGTGTTTACCATTGCCCTGAGGCAGAATATGCTGTTGTCATAACATACAGGCAGCTTCCATATCTATGTTATTACACCGCTAAAACCTAAAGTAACGACAAATAGCACTTCATCCAGTCACCACCACATCAGGATACTGGACCTGAAACAGGGAGACCGTAACAGGTAATAATCACCTGAAATCAGGTTACACCTGTCCAGAACCAACTGTTATAAAAGAGGGGATTCACTACAAATCAACACAACAGGCTGGTTCCACAACCAGCTGTAGCTTTGACAATAAAACAATTTACTTATCTAGTTTTATGTTAGCTGGTTTACCACAAGCAGCTAACATAATTAACCCTACAGGACCGCAAACAAATCATCTTGAATCAAGCATCTTCCAAATCAAATGTTATTTGTTCGAATACAACAGGTGTAACACCTTACAGTGAAATTCTTACTTACAATCCCTTAACCAACATTTTAGTTTTAAGAAAAATACCTAAAAAAGACATAAGAATAACAGCTATATTTTCACAGGTTGCTGTTAATTGTAATGGAGGCAGAACTGAACGTGTTCCCCTTAAGGCTTCCACATGCTTGTCCTGGAGGCAGAACTGAACGAGTTCCCCTTAAGGCTTCC
>QNTS01003358.1:117067-134317 GCA_003317085.1 Hucho hucho | reverse complement strand
GGGGGGGGGGGGGGGGGGTCTTTGTGTGTGACTTTGTGCCTGTGCGAATATGTTGGTTAACATTTCCACCTGCTAATAGCCCTAAATGTCAATATTACTTACGTTGACTTATGTGATATAGGCCTAAAAGTCTTTGTGTGTACTACTGTGTTAAAGCAGATGTGTTAGCCAGTTGCTTTGTCAGTAGAGTAGCAGTATAATGTAGCCTCATGTAGGATCATCTCTACATATGTTCCACTAATGGAGATGTGGGTGAATTTGAGCATGTGAGTCTGTCAAACTAGTCCCCACTCTGGGGAGTCAGACCTACAGCAGCCCCAGTAGCCCCAGCCAAGGTAGCATATGTCCCATTTAGGGCTAGAATAAAGCCTGGCTTTTCTCCTGGAGGAGAGAAAGGCCCCTAAAAGTCTCTGGCTGTCGAAGGCACCTGTGGCTGTCTGACAGCTGAGCCCCCGTGTTGCCAAGGACTCTTGTTCCCAAACCCTATTATGCCACGCTCTATCTGTGACGTGTGTGTGTGTGTGTGTGTGTCTTTGTGTGTGCCTGCCGTTGGGCAGCTTGACAGTTTTTTCAAATCAAAATAAAATGTTATTTGTCACATGCTTCGTAGACAACAGGTGTAGACTAACAGTGCTTACTTACGGGTCCTTTTCCAACAATGCCGAGTTAAAGATAAGAACTAATATATACACTGAGTATACCAAACATTAGGAACATTTTCCTAATATTGAGTTGCACCTCCGCTGCGGTTGTGAGGCTGGTTGGACATACTGCCTAATTCTATAAAACTACATTGGAGGAGGCTCATGGTAGAGAAATTTAAATTCAATTATCTGGCAACAGCTCTGGTGGACATTCCTGCAGTCAGCATGCCAATTGCACCCCCCCTTCAAAACACATCTGTGGTGTTGTGTGACAAAGCTGCACATTTTAGTGGCCTTTTATTGTCCCCAGCACAAAGTCCACCTGTGTAACGATCATGCTGTTTAATCAAATTCTTTATATGCCACACCTGTCAGGTGGATTTTGGCAAAGGAGAAATGCTCACTAACAGGGATGTAAACAAATTTGTGCACAAAATTTGACAGAAATAAGCTTTTTGTGCGTATGGAAAGTTTCTGGGATATTTTAATTCAGCTCATGAAATGTGACAAACACCACATGTTGGGTTTATATTAATGTTCAATGTATATAGAAATAGTGACATGAGGTATAAATACACAGTGAATAACGGAAACAAATGATGAATAAAAATAACATGGCTATTTATATGGAGTAGAAAATAGCATGGCTATATACAGGGAGTACCAGTACAGAGTCGATGTGCAAGGGGTACGAGGTAATTGAGGTAGATATGTACTGTACATATAGGTAGGGATAAAGTGACTAGGCAACAGGATATATACTAGACAGTAGCAGCAGAGTATGTGGGGAGTGTGAAAGTGTGTGTTTGGGCGTGTGTAGTGTGTGTGTGGGTAGAGTTCAGTGTGTGCATAGTCAGTGCAAGAGAGTTAGTGTAAAAAAACGTCAATGCAGGTAGTTCAGTTAGCCATTTGATTAGCTATTTAGCAGTCTTGTTTAGAAGTCTTATGGCTTGGGGGTAGAAGCTGTTCAGGGTCCTGTTGGTTCCAGACTTGGTGCATCGGTACCGATTGCCGTGTGGTAGCAGAGAGAACAGTCTGTGGCTTGGGTGGCTGGAGTCTGACAATTTCTTTGGCCTTCCTCTGACACCGCCTGGTATAGAGGTCCTGGATGGTAGGGAGCTCGGCCCCAGTGATGTACAGTGCCGTTTGCGCTACCCTCTATAGCACCTTGCGGTCGAGTGCCAAGCAGTTGCCATACACAAGCGGTGATGCAGCCAGTCAAGTTACTCTCGACGGTGCAGCTGTAGAACTTTTTGAGGATCTGAAGGCCCATGCCAAATCTTTTCAGCCTACTGAGGGGGAAGAGGCGTTGTCGTGCCCTCTTCACGGCAGTGTTGGTGTGTTTGGACCATGAAAGATCTTTAGGGATGTGGACACTGAGGAACTTGAAGCTCTCGATCCGCTCCACTACGGCGGGCTCTGCTTTCCCGTTTCCTGTAGTCCACAATCAGCTCCTTTCTCCTGCTGACGTTGAGGGAGAGGTTGTTGTCCTGGCACCACACTGCCAGGTCTCTGACCTCCTCCCTATAGGCTGTCTCATTGTCGTCTGTGATCAGGCCTATCACTGCCGTGTCGTCAGCAAACTTAATGATGGTGTAGAAGTCATGAGCGACCATACTGTCATGGGTGAACAGAGTACAGGAGGGGACTAAGCACGCACCCCTGAGGGGCCCCTGTGTTTAGGGTCAGCGTGGCGGATGTGTTGATGCCCTCAGGATCCAGTTTCAGAAGAGAGGTGTTCGGTCCGAGGGACTTTAGCTTAGTGATGTGCTTTGAGGGCACTATGGGGTTGAACGCTGAACTGCAGTCAATGAACAGCATTCTCATGTAGGTGTTCCTTTTGTTCAAGTGGGAAAGGGCAGTGTGGAGTGCAATAGAGATTGCATCATTTGTGGATCTGTTGGGGCGGTATGTGAATTGGAGTGGATTCAGGGTGTCTGGGATGATGGTGTTGATGTGAGCCATGACCAGTATTTCATGGCTACAGATGTGAGTACCCATGGGGTGATAGTCATTTAGACAAGTTACTTTGGCGTTCTTGGGCACAGAGATTATGGTGGTCTGCTTAAAACATGTAGGTGTTACAGACTGGGTCAGGGAGAGGTTAAAAATATCAGTGAAGACACTTGCCAGCTGGTCAGCGCATGCTCTGAGGACGAGTCCAGGGAATTAATCTGGTCCTGAGGCCTTGTGAATATTAACTTGTTTGAAGGTCTTACATCGGCTATGGAGAGCATGATCACACAGTCATCCGGAACAGTTGGTGCTCTCATGCATAATTCACAAAATGGTGCAAATGCTCAGAGAAATGGTGTAAATGCTCATAGTAGTGCCGTCCTCTTTTGCTTAGCTTACAAAAAACCCTGTTTACGTTCATTTCCTCATACATGGTGGTAAACTGTCATATTTTTTGATACCCAAAGCCTTGGATATACTGTATAATGTAATATACTGTATTTTCCTATAATCGTATCACCCATACTATCAACCAGAGGTTGGAACCAAAATTATTTTCCAGCCGTTTTGTTCTGAACAGAACCCGAAATGTTTTATTTCGTTCCACTGTTCCGACCAGCAAAATAAAGTTCTCAACATGTTCCAACCAAGAAAAAGTACTGGTTTATATCGTTCCTTTCTGTTCCTTTTTGAACCTGTGAAATCAATTTAAAAAAAAATAAAAAATAAAATATATATATATAGCTCATTAAATGACTTCACCAATCAGTGCGGCCAGAGCAGGCAAGCTACTTGTTTACATGCGTGATGGACAGACAAGTGTGGCCTGTGGCGCAAGATGCAAAAATGTTTTTGCGGGTGGGGAGCAGTGAGGCTGCTGAGGGGAGAACGGCTCACAATAATGGCCAGAATAATGGAAATGGAATAGCATCAAACACCTGGATAACATGTGTTTGATGTATTCGATACCATTCCACTGACATCGCTACAGTCATTACCACGAGCCTGTTCTCCCAAATGAAGGTGCCACCAACCTGCTCTGTTGGGGAGAGAGCGGGTTGAGGAGACTTGAAGCGCCGGGCATCTTGTTATGATATGCATTATCTGAATTGGGTCCACAAAGTTATACCTAGGAGGAGGAACTTTGAATGTTCTTTGAGTTTGCTCGCTGTCAAGCTTGAGCTAGCTAGCTAACAAGCTTGTGTGTACAGAGCGGCACCAGAATTAAAAACATGTCTTACCTTTTTGTAGTTAATAAATCCAATGTGAAACGTGATAACTAGGCCTATAGTACCCTTAACTAGCATTGAAAAAGTGAATCCATTCTTCTCTAGCTAATAAAAAATGTCTCTCCTTATCTTCTGAATCAAGCTTGTAACGTCAGTACAGTAGCCTATGTATCGGATGGGGGAGAGACAGGTAGTTGAAACACCCACAAGCAAAGATTTTCAGCTTGCAGGCAGACACTGGAATATGTAACACAGTGAGGGCATTGCATAGGCGTTTTGTTGTGGGACTAGAAAAAAATGCATGAAATGTACGTTATTAACCAGTTCACATCGTTTTTAAATAACGGTTCTGTTCCGGAACAGTATAGATCACTTTTGTTCCAGGTTCTGTTTCTGTTCCCTGAACCTGTTCCAACCCCTCCTATCAACCATGCAACCATACTATACTATACATAATTTTATTAAAAACGTACTAAACTGCTTTTTGGCTACAGTACAAACAATCTGGGCTGGAGTCAGAATGGTGGCAATAGGCTAGATCTTCTAATGAACTGTTATCCTCTCATAATGCGCTTCAGGTTCAAACATGAGACTTTAGCTAGTCATCTTGAGAGACTCTTTTTACCTCACACCAACCACAATCTCTCTACCCACCGCTTCTCAGTGGTTTCACAACGCCACAACTCTCTTTTCAGGATTCACATGGATCAGTCTTCTCACAGTTCATGAGACTTTGTTTGAAAAGTTGCATCTCTGTGCGTTCTCAACACTGAGGAGAAAAGGGGAACCTGAAAGCACAGAGGTCAACTTGTTGTTTCTCATTGATGTAGTATAAAGGAAGTTTAAAAAGCTCAGCTGCCATTAAATGCTTATCTGATGGAGTAAGACAGACACACAAACACACACATACAAGAAACTCCGAGCACATTAAGAATTACCATACCAGGTGTGCTGGTTGGTCAGATGACTTCTATTTTTGCATTGCTGTCATTGTTGCTCAGAGCGAAAATGTATTCAAATGAAGATGCTGCAGTTCTATGTTGAAACCAAATTGGAACTGAGTGGAATAAAAAACACCATGAAAAACATTCCCTACTCAATTTCTCATGTTGTTGATCAAAACACAAGTTAGATATACGTTGCCAAGTCACAAATAATTTAGAAACTTCAAAAAACGAATTTTCATTAGAATTGTCTTTGTCGTTGGACAAGGCCATCTCCCTGAAGTAGTCACCATGCTGTAGTTGGGTGCACCATTAGTCTCCATAAGGATGCTAAGACCAGAGAGAGGCGTGGCTTATCCTAAGGCATCCACCCTCCCCCATCTTGTTATCATGTAGCATGGGTTAGACTAGACTGAAGAGCCAATGAGCAGATAGCTTCTCCGCTCTGGCGGCAGCAGAGAGCTGGTGGAAACAGACATGGGGCTTTCTTCCTCTCTAAACCAGAATGGAGGAAACTGGCTCATCTAGTTTGTCCAGATTCTCCCTCCCCGCCTCCACCTTTTAGTGGGACGTGCGCTACAAAACCATTCATCTTTTTCACCTCCATTTTTCTCGCTCTCATTCTCTCACCTCCTTCCTTTTTGCATCAGTCTGTTCCCCCACACCCTCTTGCTTGCTTTCTCTTTCTCTCTCTCTGTCTCTCTCTCCGCTTTTATCTTTCCCGGTTGTAACTGATATAGTGGGGATGCTGTCGTGTAGAGCAGGCAAAAAATGATATCTCTCTGTGCCAACTACTCTGGTCTCAAACCTCCAGGCTTTAGCACTTGTCTGTGCCTGTCAACCGGCCCGAGAACAGCACAGCAGCATTCTTACACACACACACACACACACACACACACACACACACACACACACACACACACACACATACACACATATACACATATACACATATATATATACACACCATAGCCACTAGCTCTACTCCACATCCTCATCCTGTAAAGTTTATATTGTCTTCACAAGACTGTTATCTAAATTCTCTGGGTTTGAGAAGAATTTCCTATCTTACATAAAATAAAGCTATTTTAGGCTACTTACTAGCAGACGCTCTAGTTCCTCCATGGGTTTAAAGTGTCTTAGTATGACAAGCAACATAGGCTGACAGTTTTTGCCTGCTGATGAAACAAGGTGATAAACTGCCAGCAGTAGCCAGGTGATAACTGGACAGCTCAGTTTAGATGCTTGCACCACTCTCAATTAGCACTGTTAATTCTGTTCTTTTATTAATAATTTTTTTTTGGGGTGCAATGCATGTAGCAATAACACTTTTACACACACAAGTGTGTAGGCCTAATAAAGAATACTTGTGACTTTTTTAGACGTGCAGTGATCTGTAGCTCAGTTGGTAGAGCATGGTGCTTCCAACACCAGGAGTGTCGGTTCGATTCCTGGCACCACCCGCGCATAAAAATGTATGCACGCATGGCTGTAAATTGCTTTGGATGAAAGCGGCTGCTTATATTATTAGATTATCGCCTGTAGCGATAACTATGTCAGCACTTGTTTGCAATATAGCCTGTTATACACCAAGCTTCTGTGATGGGTTTTATTTGTAGGTTAGGTTATTATGTGAATCCCCTCTTCGCCCTTTGCCCCACAGTAGCAGCGCCCTTCACCAAGGAGGTGTGAGTGTGAGATTCAGATACAGGAAATGGCCCCTTGTCACTTTGTCTGACAGCTACATCACGTATGCAGCACGCACAGTGTTCCTGCTGGACTGCACTCTGGCACCATCCATCCTGCTTAACTGCACTCTGGCACCATCCATCCTGCTGGACTGGACTCTGACACCGTTGTGCGGGACTGGACTCTGACACCGTTCTGCGGGACTGGACTCTGACACCATCCTGCTGGACTGTACCCTGACACCATCCTGCTGGACTGTACCCTGACACCATCCTGCTGGACTGTACCCTGACACCTTCCTGCTGGACTGGACTCTGACACCTTCCTGCTGGACTGGACTCTGACACCAGGCCACAGTTGGTCTCCTCGGAAGTGAGCACGTACGCAGGCCAGGGCGCACCTGTAGCATTTCATGTGAACAGGGTTTAAGATGCTTGCACACAGTGCAGTGGCTAAATAGGAATTTGAACCTAAAATGTCTCCTTCGCCCAGCCCCATGATAACTGCCTCTCTTTCTGCCTCTTAATTAGGAGCTCTTACCAGCCACTAATCTGATCATCTCTCTCTCTCTCTCTACCCCCTCCTCCCTGCTTTCCTTGTCTCTCTCTCATCCATCCTCGTCTCTCCTCCCTCCCTCCCTATCTCTCTATCTCTTTCCTCCCTCCCTCTCTCTTATCCCCGTCTCTCTCATCCATACTTACTCGTCTTATCTGTCCTGTTTTAGCTAGCCATCTTCTCCTTTCCTCCCTCCAGCTTTTCCTCCTCTTATCCATCCTTTGTTTTCTCTCTCTCTCTCTCTCTCTCTCTCTCTCTCTCTCTCTCTCTCTCTCTCTCTCTCTCTCTCTACTTTACCCTGTTCCCTCCCCCAAACCTCTTTTACAAAGTAGATAATCTGTCGGTGGCTCTGCACTGTAATGCCCTCTCCTTGTGTTTACTTCACCTATTACCAGAATAATCATCTGTCAACAGCCTTCAGTGTTAGTCTGCCATCTTGGAAATAATAAATGCCTTAATGAGAATGAGTGTCTTGGTTGGGCCTCCGCTTTGCCTCGCCATCCTGCAGTAGGCCTATTTTCTAATGACTTGACTGAATCCCATCAGGTCAAAGGGCCATGGTTTCCGGGTTTAGCTGTGGGGCAGGATGTGTGTGTTGGTGCTCAGAGACATGTTGTGTGATAACAGCACACAGGAAGTTGTTTGATTTATTTACAGCTTAACAAGACCAGGAACCAAAGTCTACCTGCTCCGAGTCTATACACACACACACACACACACACACACACAGAAGTGTGACCCGCAATTCGTCAGTGCATGCTTAGAAGGCTGTTGTTGTTTTTGTTGTGTGTTTGTACATGCAGACGACATGACTGTGTATTGACGGCGGTCTCTGTGCTCTCCCTGCAGTGTGATCAGTGGGTGCTGACACTCGAGGTGGGCAGGCAGGCCGTGGTCTCCCCCCCCCCCCAGCCCTGAGCTCCGAGCCCAGACACCTTTTTGCCCTGGTCTCTCGACGGGTAAATATAAGGCTCTTTCTTCCCTCCCCCCCTTGACCTCCTTCTCCCCTCTTTTACCTGCCTCCATCCAACCTCTTAACTCTTAAGTCCCCATACACTGAGGGCTGTGCTTGCACATTTTCAACCCCTGAATCTTAAGCTTCATTCTTCATTCAGCATGTCTACTTTTTTTCTTCTTTGATGCATCATCATCATCATCAACATTTGCATATTTTCTTCCATTCGTGCGTTTTTTTTAATAGCAGTTGACATAAAGCAACTGCTTTCTGTAGACAGAGATGAAGAACAGTAAAAGTTGAAGGCATTCTAAAGACTCATTTCGCCTTCATTTCCGATTTTGGATGAAATCGGCATTGTTTTTAGTCCATTGTTTTCCTTAAAGTTTCCTTACGTTTTTCAGGTATGAGCTATGTGCATGGCATGCTATCATACTATACCAACCCTCTCTTTATCTTTCTGTGCCTTTGTCGAGAAGAGGAGTCCTTTTTTCTCAATTCTTGGTCTCACACACCCCACCTCCACACCTGTGTAGGTAAGTCCCACAGATTCCACACACACAGACGTACTTTCAGTCACCGCTCTTTGCCTTATCGGCAGTATGTTATTCGCACCTCCCCCAAGGTCGATGGGAGTCAAGACTGAACCATTTGATCGGTCGATGGGAGTCAAGACTGAACCATTTGATCGGTCGATGGGAGTCAAGACTGAACCATTTGATCGGTCGATGGGAGTCAAGACTGAACCATTTGATCGGTCGATGGGAGTCAAGACTGAACCATTTGATCAGTGATGAGGGTGTTTTTTTTCTTGTGCCTCCATGTTTTACTAATGTCTGTTCTGTTAGGTGTCATATTTAGACCTAGGTATAGGCTACTGACATGATTTTATTTACATATTCTATGCAGCTGCAACATTACTTAAGGGTAAATAATTGAATTGTAAAGGGGCCTATAAATTATTAATGTTGTCAACATCCTGGCTTTAGACTGGTGCATTTTGAAATCACTTGATGTGTGTGAAGAGACAGAGTAATTTTGCATCAGAGAGAGAGATAATTGGCTGGGCTATTGGTCCCGACTAGCCTTAGCGGAGTTGCCAACAACCGGATGTTCCGTTTTTCAGGGATACAGCTATTTTCAACCTAGCTTCCTTTTCTGTTGAAAACCGCTCATGTATTTCTCTTATGCCTGCTACGTCAGGTTATGTCCCGGCAGACATTTTCGTGGTTGGTTGACCCCCCTCCCCCCTCCCCCCTCCACCGTCCTTCCTCTTCCCTCCTCCCGTCTTGTTCACACCAGAATCCAGAGCTTTAAGAGAAATGCCATTGAGTGGAGCTTCCACATTACTTTATTTCTTTATGGGGTGGATCAGCTTTAATATTGCAAATAGATTGTGGCTTCTATCGTTGTAATTGTCTGTATCATTTCCAATCCCCCATATATTTCAAAAATGTATTATCTCAGCAAAAAAATTAAAGTCCCCTTTTCAGGACCCTGTCTTTCAAAGATAATTCGTAAAAATCCAAATAACTTCACAGATCTTCATTGTAAAGGGCTTAAACACTGTTTCCCATGCTTGTTCAATGAACCATAAACAATTAATGAACATGTACCTGTGGAACAGTTGTTAAGACACTAACAGCTTACAGACGGGAGGCAATTAAGGTCACAGTTATGAAAACTTAGGACACTAAAGAGGCCTTTCAACTGACTCTGAAAAACACCAAAAGAAAGATGCCCAGGGTCCCTGCTCATCTGCGTGAATGTGCCTTAGGCATGCTGCAAGGAGGGATGAGGACTGCAGATGTGGCCAGGGCAATACATTGCAATGTCTGTACTGTGAGACGCCTAAGACAGCGCTACAGGGAGACAGGATGGACAGCTGATCGTCCTCGCAGTGGCAGACCATGTGTAACAACACCTGCACAGGATCGGTACATCCGAACATCACACCTGCGGGACAGGTACAGGAGGGCAACAACAACTGCCCGAGTTACACCAGGAACGCACAATCCCTTCATCAGTGCTCAGACTGTCCGCAATAGGCTGAGAGAGGCTGGACTGAGGGCTTGTAGGCCTGTTGTAAGGCAGGTCCTCACCAGACATCACCCGCAACAACGTCGCCTATGGGCACAAACCGACCATCGCTGGACCAGACAGGACTGTGAAAAAGTTCTCTTCACTGACGAGTCGCAGTTTTGTCTTACTGCATTCGCGTTTATCGTAGAAGGAATGAGCGTTACACTGAGGCCTGTATTCTGGAGCGGGATCGATTTGGAGGTGGAGGGTCCGTCATGGTCTGGGGCAGAGTGTCACAGCATCATTGGACTGAGCTTGTTGTCATTGCAGGCAATCTCAACGCTGTGCGTTACATGGAAGACATCCTCCTCCCTCATGTGGTACCCTTCCTGCAGGCTCATCCTGACATGACCCTCCAGCATGACAATGCCACCACTCATAGAACGAGCAGTATGGCTGATTTCCTGCAAGACAGGAATGTCAGTGTTCTGCCATAGCCAGCGAAGAACCCGGATCTCAATCCCTTTGAGCACGTCTGGGACCTGTTGGATCGGAGGGTGAGGGCTAGGGCCATTCCCCCCCAGAAATGTCCGGGAACTTGCAGGTGCCTTGGTGGAAGAGTGGGGTAACATCTCACAGCAAGAACTGGCAAATCTGGTGCTGTCCATGAGGAGGAGATGCACTGCAGTACTTAATGCAGCTGTTGGCCACACCAGATACTGACTGTTACTTCTGTGGAACTTGTTCAGTTTATGTCTCAGTTGTTGAATCTTGTTATGTTCATACAAATATTTACACATGTTAATTTTGCTGAAAATGAACACAGTTGACAGTGAGAGGATGTTTCTTTTTTTGCTGAGTTTATATACAGTGCATTTGGAAAGTATTCATACCCCTTGACTTTTCCCACATTTTGTTAATAAAATTGATTAAAATAAAATGTAATCCCTCAATCTAAACACAACACCCCATAATGACAAAGCAAAAAACGGAAATATCACATTTACATAAGTATTCAGACCCTTTACTCAGTACTTTGTTGAAGCACCTTTGGCAGCGATTACAGCCTCGAGTCTTCTTGGGTATGACGCTACAAGCTTGGGACACCTGTGTCTAGGGAGTTTCTCACATTCTTCTCTGCAGATATAGACAGGTGTGTGCCTTTCCAAATCATGTCCAATCAATTGAATTTACCACAGGTGGCCTCCAATCAAGTTGTAGAAACATCTCAAAGATGATCAATGGAAAGATGCACCTGAGCTGAGCTCAATTTTGAGTCTAATAGCAAAGGGTTTGAATACTTAAGTAAATAAGGTATTCTTTTCCCAAAAAAATGTATATACATTTGCAAAAAAAATTTAAAACCAGTTTTTGCTTCGTCATTATGGGGTATTGTGTGTAGATTGATTTTTTTTATTTAATTTATTTTAGAATAAGGCTGTAACGTAACACAATGTGGAAATAGTCAGTCTGAATACTTTCCGAATGCACTGTATATATTATTTAAAAAAATATATACTTTCCTTACATTTCTTCCCCTAACCCTAACATACCATCCCTAATTGGACAAAACTAATAAACAACTACACTTAGGCTTCTACTTCCAGCCTATACATACTATATACATTTTATGGACACAGAATATTTGACAATAGTTGTCTTTTGTTTGTTTTTAGTCCCATCGTTCAACTACCCTCATCCCCTCCCTTCTGTCTTTTTTATTTCTATTTGCCATATAATGTTCAACTGTGCTGTGATGTTTCACAAAAGTTCTGAACCTTTCTATTCTCATAGTTTCTACAGATTGTAAATTAAGATAAACAGTGAGCTGTGTGTGTGTGTGTGTGTGTGTGTGAGGAATAGTCCCTCCCTCCCTCAGTCTCATCAACACCACTCTGATAACTGATCTCTACTCTGAGTAGTTAACTGATATTTTTAGCTAGCTCACATTGCTTCTTTGGAGTCCCAGGCGAAGGTAATATATTGACCTGAACACAACACATAGGAAAGAGGAATACTGTCAAAGTTTGGACACATTATTTTTTACCTAAACACAGCCATATAGCCTAACCTTGATCTCGTTAAGCAATTTCATCCCTTGATGTAGGCTAACCTTACCCTATTATAGTAACCCAACAGAAAACGAGGAGGAAGCAACTGAAAGAGAGATGAAGAGAGAGTGAGAGAGGTAGACAGGAGACGAGGGAGGGGAAGGGAAAAACAGCCACAGGAGAATTGGCGATGGATTGAGAGGAAGAGGAAGCAGATGAAGAAAAGAGTCTCTGTCCGTCCCTAAATGCCTTCACCCCTTTCCTTACCTCTGTAATGTATACAGTACTGTACCGACACGCTGAGCTTTGCACTGTGAGAGGGAGCTAGAGGCAAGTAGCTGGATGTGCTGTGGGTGGTTGAAAGTGCGTGTGAATTATCTTTACTTGCATCTGTGTTTGGGTGAGTAAGAGCAACATGTCAGGGTAGGGTAGAGGGAGGGAGGGAGGGAAGGAGGGAGGGAGGGAGGGAAGATGGGTAATGGCAGCTGAGTGTGAGCTGAAGGAAGGAGGGAGGGGGAACTAGAGGAGGAGAGAAAAGCAGATGACGGGGGGAAGGGTGGTCCTCTAAAAACTCACAAGAAGCGGGCCAGTAGGGCGGGAGGGAGAACACTCTTCATCAATCAGACACACAAACACGGGCAGAGAGCGGGAAGTGGAGAGCTCTCTCTCGTGTGGCTGGGGAGTCTGTGCTTCCTGTTCTGATTGAGGAGAGCGTCATGCTCCGCCACTTTGTCTAAATGCCAGCCAGTTAGTTTACATCCACACAGGCAGGCCCACTGTACTTTACTGTTCTATCACATCACCCACACATACACACATATAGTCTTGTATAACTAACCTTGTGCGGACACACAATTCAGTCCCATTCCCCAACCCTTACCCTAATCTTAAACTGAACCTTAACCCTAAACCTAACCCTAGCTCCTAACCCTGAACCTAAAACTAACCCTAGCTCCTAACACTAGTTCTAACCTTAACCCTAAACCCCCTAGAAATAGGGAAAGTTGACTTCTCATGGTGTCCGGAGGAGAGAGACCGTTAGGAGGGGAGGTAATAAATAGCCAACATATGGCCACGGATCCCTCCACCTCTCACTCCCTCCCTCCCTTCCTCCCCCCTTCTCCCTCTCCAGCCTTGATATAGAATTCCCCCTCTCTCTCATACACACATGCACACACTCACAGACACACTCATCCTCTCGCGAGGTAACTCTTCACTACACCCCGTTGGAATGCTTTGAAAATCCGTTGTTGCTTCCTTCCTCTTATCTCCCTTCCATCCTTGAGCTGATCACTGATCTGACAATGACTGGCCTGGGTTACTGCGCCTGGTTCTCGCTATCTCTCTCTTTCTACTCTCTCGTTTAACACAATGCTAGCTAGCTAGCGTGCTAACGACTGGAGGGACCAAAAGGTGAACAGATTATTAACAATACAGCTTTGTTACTGCAGGGATGGAGCAAATCTCCCCACTGTTTGCTTTGAAGAGCATGTGTCAGTTTTGTCAGTTTGTCTCTATCAACCTATATAATGTATTAGTCATTGACCTGTAGCCTGAGCAGGTGGCTCAGTTGATCAAGGTGAGGCAGAGTTAGCCCTGGTTTTAACACCTTTTAATATTTGAATAAAGTCATGGAGAATGAAGGGTGGCTTTAAGGCAATGGAAACGTGTCACCCGCCCACTCTTGAACAAGTGATTTGTCACGAGCGTTACGTCCACACACAGGTGTCCCCTCTAGCCCACCACCCCTCTGACCTTGTCATGTGACTGATGCTGTTGCCAGATTGGTGGCTGACGGACTGTGTGTGTGTGTGGAAGGGGAAGGTGGTTGTGGCGGCGGGTGCCATATTTAGGTCAACATCTTTGGTTGCTGCAAGTTGATTGATTGAGAGTACTTTCACATAGGGCTTGCTACAGTTTCTAATAATCAATGGGAAGAATTGATTGCATAACCTAATACTTCTATTAATCAATCCAACTTCATGAACTGAGCTTGCTATATGAGTAAGATAAAATATAAATATATAAAAGAACACAACAATAAAGTGTTGCAAATAAAGTGCATCAACCGATACAGATGTTTACAGATTCAGGTTAAACCGAGTTACAGAATTTGGCAGAAGTTGACAGAATTTGACAGAAGTTGACAGAGAAGAGTAAAGAAGAAAAGGAGAGGGAGTGTGAGAGATGATGGAGGGAAGAGGGAGGGGCCCGGCCAGGCAGCCAGACAAAACAAGATGGAGAGAGAGGGAAGGAGAGTGGGAGAGCAAATGCAGGTGGGAGGAGTCTGCGAGGGGAAGGGAGTGCGAGGGGGCCCAAGGATCGAGGAGAGGAGAGGAGAGGCATTCTTGTTTGTCGCTCTTTGGCACAGTGTGGCAACTTTTCCATCTCTGTGTGTTACTGCCACACTCTCACTCTCTCTCACACATACACACAAATGCACGAACGCGCATACACACACACACAAAGTTGTTTCTCTCCTGACTCCCACATTGTGACCTCCCCTGCTCTTTTTTTACAAGGATGTGCAAGAATGTCAGGATGTCAGGGTCGGGCAGTGCTGTGTGTGTGTGTGTGTGTGTGTGTGTGTGTGTGTGTGTGTAGGATGGGTGATATGGAGGAGGGGGGTTGGGGGGTGTCAAAGCCGGAGTGAGAGTGATGGCTGGGAACAGATGTAGTAACAGCAGCCACTGCTGCCCCCCTTCACCCGTCCCCTCCACACACACACGCACGCACGCACGCACGCACACCTCTCCTGTAACACGCACTACTCTCTCTGTGAGCGTGTGTTGGAATCTCCAAACAAGTGCAACACTGCTCCAGTCGCATGCTCTGAAAACATCACAACAGAAATCTGGAAACCTAGCCCAACCGTTGTGCAATCTCTCTCTTTCTCTCGCTCTACTCTCTCTGCCTTTTTTAATTTCTTCAACTGCCCTTTCTATGCCTTGGTATCTCTTCCATTCCATTATCCTCCCTCTATCTTCTCCCTCTTTCAAGCCTCCCCTCCTCTCCTTCTTCCCTGTTCCCACCATCTGTTGCAGTTCATTTTAGCAGGCCATAAAAAGTGCTGCCCACCAATCAGAGTGTGGGATGGAGGGGGGGTGATGCTCGGCTAATGAAATAAAACAAATCCCCGGCTAAGCTTGAGATCTGCGGTTAGCAGGTTCTCAAACCCCCCCCCCCCGACACACACACACACCCCCCTTGGCCAACCAACCCCCCACTATTTGATATGACCACACTACTTGTATTACTTGTTCGTGCTGCTACTCCATTGGCTACTGAATGTTACTTACTTCACAATACTAGTTTTAGTCCAGTAGCTTTCATTCATTTGTGCATGATGCAATACTGTAGTTAGAAATGGCTCAGTAAGTCTGCATGGTGTTACTTGCAACACCAGGGAGGGTTGTGTTTGTTGTATCCTGCATGACTAATTTTTGTCAATGAAAAAAGCCAAATATGTTCTACATAGGATGCAGTAACAGCAAGACATGTATTGAGAGGCACGCAGACACACACACATCCCTCCCACCCTGTCAGAGGGGACGGTCACACTGCACCTGCTTAGGCCATGTTACCGTCTGTGATGTCACGTCACTGCTCCCTCCCGTGGGTCACTAAAAACATAACCAGCCGTTACCAGTCTGTTCAAGCTCACCTCTCTCTCACCCACTCTTTCCCCCTCTCCTCCTTTTGCCCTCCTTCCTCTCCTCCATCTCATCTCGTATTTGTCTATCTCTGCTACTCCAGTGTCCGTTTCCCAGACCCTTGTTCCCTTTCCTCTCCTCTCTGTTCTCATCTATTTTTCTCTCCATCATCCCAACTCCTGTCCTCCATCCCTTTCTTTCCCACTCCCTTTTTCATTCACTTTGGTTTTCTGAGTGACTCACACTAAACCGATGTAGAGGAATGAGACATGTAGAGAACACACACTCCACCCCTCCATGAGGAGGAAGTGGCTTGGACCGTAGAGGAGCTTCCTGTGGGGCTGTGAACGGAAAGACGCAATTAACAGGAGGGGGGACTTTTGACTGCCTCTCTTTCTCTCCTCCCTCTTCTCTTTTTTTTTTTGCTTATTCTGCAGTTGTATCTCTCCTTATCTCCTCATCCTCTCTCTACCCCCTCTTTCTTTCTTTCTTTCTTTCTTTCTTTCTTTCTTTCTTTCTTTCTTTCTTTCTTTCTTTCTTTCTTTCTTTCTTTCTTTCTTTCTTTCTTCCTCTTTTCCATCCTCCTCTCCTCTATTTTGCCCTCGCTCCCTTCCTCCCTGTCCTTTAACTGTTTCTCAGTCACTGTCTGTATTAGTTGGAGCTCCATAGCCAACTAACTACCTTAGTCATAGTTAGGGGATGTGTGCAGGATACAGGATGGGCCTGGGGGGGTAGTACAGAAAGCGCCAGTCCAGCATGGAGTTGGAGAGATTAGCTCCCCAAACCCTCCCATTGGGGACTGGGCACTCCAAGCAACAGGGTGTGGAGAGAGGGAGGATGGAGAAACCAAGGGATTGAACCTGTGTGTATTTGGGTGAGTGGGAGGCTGCTGAGGGGAGGACGGCTCATAATAATGTCTGGAACGGAGCTAATGGACTGTTGTGTTTGATGTAATTGATACCATTCCACTCCAGCCATTACCACAAGCCTGTCCTCCCCAATTAAGGTGTCACCAACCTCCTGTGGTTGGTAGTGGTGTGGGGGCTTATGGGGTTACTTGAATCCATGGACCATAGACACTATTGGTGGCCTGCTGTGATTGGTTTGTTACTAGAGAGAAGTAGTTTTGCAATGCTGAGGATGGAAGGAAGGAAATACGGTATCTATCCTCCTCCCTCCCTACGTCCCTCCCTCCGTCTCTTGTCTCATATGAAACAGGTGTGAGTGTCATAAAACACAGGCTATCGTATCTAGCTAGTGACATCAACTCTTTTCCACTGGGCACCGAGTCAGTATTCTCTCTCTACCCAATCACAAGGTCACCCTACACCACCTCTTCCTCCACCACCTCCTCCCTGCGTAAACCTCAACCCCCCCCAACCCCTCTAAGTTCTCCATTCACTCCATAAGCCACCCTATGCTCAAGTGCACACTTAAGTGCACTGCATACTCACTTAATTTACCATCTTCTGACTCCTGCTCTTGATCACATGTATGCATGTATGCATGTATGTATGTATGTATGTATGTATGTATGTATGTATGTATGTAT